>CABFWB010003249.1:69623-83575 GCA_902151455.1 Timema bartmani | reverse complement strand
GAAAATAACCAGTGAACGGTACCCAACAACGAGCAGTAGTTTTAAGTAAAAATAGCGAATAATGGAATATTCAACAAGTAGCATCACTCTCTTTTGTTCGCTTCATCTTGGGTTGGACTGATAAAATTATAATAAATAAATAAAGAATAACCAGGATAAATATATCTCTTTATAAAGTACACTAAAATTTAAGAAATCAAAGTCGTGCATTATTGTTTTATTTCTAAAAAAATTGAATTATAGTGTGCTGGGAACTTTTAAGTGTTTTGTTATATATTTAAATTTTATTCTTTAAGTAGTAAATACTGTAGTAAATAATAAAATTTCATGAAATGTCTTGTACTACCCCAGCAGAAAAAAAAACCTATTTTTGTTGCAACAGACCAAAAATGCCACCTTGGGTGTATCGTGCCCCCTGAACCCCCTAGCTACGCTACTGGGCATATTCAAGATTCGAGGATGTGAGAAAATTTGGATTCAAGACACTAGATTCAAAAAAAGTCGAGTGAAATTGGTTTTAGAGCTTTTTAAATGCTTTTTGGTGATTCAAAACCAATTATAATTATAGGATGAACTTAACAACCAGGCCCCAGACCAGTAATTTAACATTTAACTGAATGTATCAATGGCTTATTATAAAGAAAGTTAACATTCAGTTACTTTTTCTATTATATTTATATTTATATTTCCTCTTATGCTCATAATTTTTTCTAAGATTCAGATTCAGCATTAGAAGGTAAATTGGAGATTCGGATTCATAAAAAAGTGAGTTCAACTCTCGTTTTTACAATTGAATTGGTTACATTTGGTATCAAGTGTTATAGACCAAGTGGTTGTGACGAAGGTGGAGAATGAAAATGGCTTTTAAGGGGTTTTTTTTGTAAACAAAATTGGTTAGTGTAGGGTAGATATACCGGTATATTAATTTATGTAAACCACATGTACTGAAAATTGACGGAAAATATCCTATTTAATTATTGTATGCTTAGATTAATGATTATTTTGACTGGGCCTAATATTTACACAACATACAAAGTACTCTTTATCCATTACTAAACATTTTCAAGTACTTTTTACAAATAATAAATCACTTGATACAGAATATTTGTTTTAAAAAATACACAAAATAGTCAGTATTAAATGCTACTGGATGACAATTGTATTATTCTTTTACACTTTTATCAGTAATAAACGCTATTTACTGTCATAACTAGTATTTTTTTAAGCACACCGAGCTACTATCTTTTAAGGTTATACACATAATTGTACTAATCACACTAAAGAGTTAGGGATGAGAAAGGTTGAATTTAGAGGAAGTATACCAGCGTTTAGGCATACAGAGAGCGGAAAACCTTTTAGGAAAAACCACTCAACCAGGATTCAAACTGTGATCTCCCTATCATTTGGCAGTTTAGTCTATTGCAAGAGTAAAACTTTAGAGCATGTGGCCACCGAAGCAGGTGGCTAGTAATTGCAGAGAATTTAATTTAGATACAACAGTTAAAATCCATTTATAACCGAAGTTTTACTCGTTTGTCATCACTTTCGCAACAGATCAGACTGCCACGAATGGGAAGATCAAGGTTCGAATCTTGTCGTGGTGAACTGGCGGTAGTTTTTTCTAAATTGTTTTCCACTCTTGCTATAGGCGAATGCATATTCACTTGCTCTTAATTCATCCTTCCTGATCCCTAACCAACTATTGTGATTGGTACTAAAGCATATAGCCCAAATAGGCAATGTTAAAAATAAATTATATACATATAGGCAAGTGAAATAAAAAAAATTAACATGTGGATAAAGGGGGGGAAGGAAAGTAGGCCCAAATTCAGATAAATATTTCAAAGAAAGATGGAAATTAACATTTAATTACAAACAAGAGTAATATTTTATTTTTTAAAGTAGTCCTTTAGAATCATAGAAAACAAATAAATTAGCAACTCGTAGGAAAAGAGGGTTGCCACTAATTTTTAACATTAAAATTCCTTGACATTTCCAGGTTTTCCAGACAAAAGTATAATAGTGCCAACAACTTAATATAATGTGGCAGGAATGAGAGGGTAGCTTAGAATAGATGCACACACATTAGCATGGAGAGAGAATGTGTAACCCACCCCAATTGCACCTAACCGGGATTCAAACCTCAACCTTCCTGTCATTACATGCAATGCAAGTAGTCTTTGCCCCAACTTCATAATTAATGATAACCACGTTTACTACGATAAAAAGGTGACCTGGTGGTCTAAGGGTAAGGTGTCGGACTTCTGTGCTAGGGGTCCGGGGTTCAATCCTCGGTCCCGGCACAGATTTGTCTGATTGCCAAACCCTTCCTTCACCTCTTGCAAGATGTGTATTAATCACAACTTGTGAATGTGAGGAATGCCAGGCCTCTACCGTAGTTTGGATCCCACATTAAACTGTAGGTCCTCCATTTTGTCTCACAATCACCCTACACTACACATTAGCGTAAGTGTGTATAACCCGAACGGGTAGTAAGATGCGGTGCTAATAATAATAATAACTAAAGATAAAAAAACTTTAGGGCCTAGGCCCATCATGAACAAATAAATTCATCTTTTACTTATTTATTTGAAGCTTGTTTTTGGAGTATGGATGCACTTGCTTTTCACAGTACGCATGTAATTTTATAATTGAAAAAACTAAAATAAATCTTTATTTGAGCATGCACAAAGGTCACTAAACTGAAAAAGCAAATTTGCAATGCTTTTAACGTGTTAAATAAACAATTTTGCTATAATGTCATAACATAATAATTAATTAAAACATTATTTTTTTAATCAAGTTACAAATGATAAAGAATATAATGATAAAGCATCGTTTTGTCACTATTTCGGAACAAAGAATCCAAAATATCAAATACCCATGTGCATATTTTGTGTTATATCAAAGGCTGTGCAGACGCTTTCTCACAACTAAAACGGTGACTACGGCGCATACGCTGATGTTTGCACATGCACAGATGTTCTTGGATTACGTAATTCCGCAATATAGCAATAGCCTTCACTGTGCAGTTCACAAATTACGATCGATTGCAATTTTAATTAATTAGTAAGTAGAAAAACTTTAATGTAAAAATAGGTTGTTTGTAAAATAGTTAAACACATTCAAAAATTTGACTTAATATTTTAAAATTCCAGTAATTTTTAGAAAATTTAAGAAATTTCTTTATTTTTCCAGGTAAAATCATTCCTGACATGTCCCTGTTTTCCAGATGGGTGGCAACCCTGAGAGAACATGGAAATAAAAAAAACATCCAATGCTATTTTAATTCTGCTGAAGCCTANCATCCAATGCTATTTTAATTCTGCTGAAGCCTATACTGCTGATATTTGAGGTTGGCAGTCCTCATTTGTACTGCATTTCTAAATATGTGGTTGAGAAGGATAAACTTTTAAGGAAATGCACCGTAGTACATTTGCAAAAAACTGGGATTATAAATTAAAAATCATTTCGCACAATTGATGGATCCCATACTTTTATTGTGAGGTTTAGAGTTTGAGTCCCAATCTTGTTTAGATAATATAGGCTCAATCAAAAGAGCACTTAAAGAAACTAAAAAGGATATTTTCATCTGTATTACCTTGTGGTTGGGTCAATTCGTTGGCTGCAGGAGATGTCACTTGAGCTACTGAAGTAAGATCGTCAACTCCAGTTTGTTCAGATGAAGTAGAGTCAACATCATACATTGAACTTCTAGGTAGTTTGATCCACACAGAAGTGGTGGGGAATCGGGCAAGATGTAGTTGTGACGAGAGAGATAAGTGTAAGGGTTGGAAACAGCAGGAGAAGCAGTGAGGATCAGGAGTAAGATCACTACCAAGATTGGCACGCTGCGAGCACAAGCCACCTAATCATCATCACCAACTGTTTCCAGCCTGTGGCTGGGTCTGTTTAGTAAAATGCCTCTATCTTCCTCTATCCACCACTCTTCCATTCTTCCCCTCTCACTTGAACACTTTCTGTTATCTGCTCCTCCCATTTCTTCCTTGGCCTTCCATGTGGTCTATTTCCTACATACTTCATTTGGAACATTTTCTTTGGCATCCTCTTTTTTTTCTTTTTTTTCATCCACTTTACATGCCTATACCATCTCAGTCTTACTTTCTCTACTATCTCCCCTACTCTTTCCTAGATAACTTCATTCCCATGGCCTCCACTTTCCTAGTCTCTCTTACTTTCATTGTCCTTGTTTCTGCTGAATATATGACAATAGGTAAAAAGTACTTCCTTACACTTACACGGCACTTCTCTTCCCCATAGCACGTCTCTTACATACCTATAGAACAACCCTCCCTGCTGTCCTCTTCTCATTAAATCCTCTCGACTTCCACCTTTCACCTCAATCATGTGCTTCCTCATTTCTACTCCAACCTTATAGCTTTATTAGGCCTTATCCTCTTCCTTATAATTACCATCACTTCACACTTTGCCAGGGGCGCAGAATATGTTCGAACGCGCGAACGAGGTTCGGGGGTAATTAAAGCAGTCCTGAGGAAATTTGGGGCAGGGAGAAGTACAACAATTTTGTTGACTTTTTAGTACATACTGGTTCTGATATGATAGTTTCATTTGTTTGAAAAACAAAGGCCGATGACACTCAACACCGACACTTATCAGTATGTGCCATAGTGAGGCAGTGTCTGTGGTGTCTAGGAGGGGCTAAGATAATGTGTCAGAACTCTAGATAAGAAGTCAGAGGTTGAGATAAAGAGCAAAGGAAAAATCTAATAATTCAACCTGGCTAATTGACGTGATTGAGTGATGAGTCATCAGTCACCTACCCTACCACGGGTTTTTGGTAGTTATGGCGGGCAGGTTGGTGGAGGGTAGGGAAGGGTGAGCGATGTTTTATTTTAGTTTGAATTCAGTCACACCGTTATATTGCAGCCTAATTACACGGCGATGTGCGCACAGTTTATTTAAACTCGTGACATGGTTGTAATAATCGTGTAGCCATGAAATTGTTGTTTTTAGTGGACCTATTAAGGTTTGTACATTGTACAATAGATAAATGTTTATAAAAAAATTATATGGTTTAGTTAAACAAATGTTTATTATGTCGGCTTTTAAGAGCAAACATGACGTCAACTGTGCTTAATGCGAATAGCGTGGCAGACGTGATAAACTCGGATATCATGTATCTAATTAAACATCCCCAAGAAAAACCTAAGGAGTATTGCAAGTTTTGTAAAACGTAAATAATGTGATCAGGAAAAACTCATAGTCGCCAATAGCGATAGTATTTCCCAGAGTGTGGTTGATAGTGAGATACCTTGCATTAGTGGCGAGTCTAGGAAAAAAAAAATTCTATGAAAATTAACAATTAAACCAAGGCCTCCCGGAACTATTATTAAAAATATATTTAAATTTGAATTTTCTAAACTATGTAGTAGGTAATAGTCTAATCTTTATTCCCTTCAGCCTATATAAAATATTCAATGTTTTATTTTGAGTGCTATGGTTTTCGAGGATTTTTTTTATGAGAATGTTATGTTCTGGGGAAATATTGGATTTCTGAACATATTCTGCACCCCTGCACTTTGCCATGCTAAATTAATTGAAGAATGCTTCAATGAAAGGTGTTTATAAATGTATGTTAAGGGCCGTCATATTTGAAGTCTCGGGCCGCTTGGAACCTGCCAGTCCACCCCTGCTATTAGTGTAGTCCATTTGTTTCTTATCAAACAAAATATAAATGATATATATAAATATTACAATAAAGTTTTAAAATGTTATTGTTTCTTAATAAAAGCTTAGGTTGGGGTAACAATGAACTTTCTACAAATTAGGGGAGCAGTTATGGTAGAGTAAATGAAGGGAATTTAAAGGGTTATAAACAAAATGGTAATAGCCCTAATAAGATTTTTATATTTTCTTAGTTTACATTTATCAATCTGTTTAATTTTAGTTTGACCTTCAATATGCTATATGAAACTGCAGACTTTCTGACAAAATAGTGAGACAAAGATTATATAAAACATTGCTACAATTGGTTTAACTTAAAGTAACAATTAAGATTATTATTATTATTATTAGCACCGCGTCTTACTACCCGTTCGGGTTATACGCACTTACGCTAATGTGCAATGGTAGGGTGATTGTGAGATGAAATGGAGGACCTACAGTTTAACGTGGAATCCGAACCACGGTGGAGACCTGGCATTCCTCACATTCACAAGTTGTGTTTAATACACATCTTGTCAGAGGTGAAGGAAGGGTTTGGCAATCAGATAAATCTGTGCCGGGACCGAACAATTAAGACACAAATCATTTTGTTCATGCACAAAACAATGATTAAATTCACACATTTTATTTTGTACTAGCATAATGTACACACAAGTAAAATATAAGCTACAGTGTAAATAATAAGCGTTTTTAAATTTTTGCTCACATGAATAGGTCATATTAATTATTAACACATCCATTTAAAGAAACAACCAAAAATCTATGGACAGAACTTACTAAAACATATTCAGATTTAATAGTAGCTAAGTTTAAACAGTTTTTCTCTTTGGCGTTTACTAGCTATTTAATATTTGTTTCCTATAAAAATAATGGATGGTAGTTTTTATTAACAATGTTTCCCGCTTGTTAGAGTTTTGAGGGTGCATCTTACATGACACTTATTCATGAAATTCCTCTCTGACATTAAGGAAATGATCACCCTCCCCCTATATAAAAAGCAGGATTGATACAAAATTCCAATGGACTTCTTGGGGATAGAAAGAACATAGATTCCTGTCTTAATGCCTTCAAGCATCAGTAATGTTGTAAAAATGTCTGAATATGCATTTAATATATTATAGGGCTTATATGATAAACAATAAATATTTCTTTATATTCAGGAAAGTGAAAATATTACAGAATAAAATATCTACAACGTTTGTAAATAAGTACCTGCAATAGTAACTTCACACAAGAGATTATGTTTCAAAAGTACAAAAGGATCAACAGTAGGGTTCTTTAGCCCTAGAATGCTATCGTTATTGTGTACTGCTGTATTGCTATCGATACTTAAATATCACCTAATAACATTTCATAAGCTTCTTACGTGATACGAGTTCAATTTTTTTTTTTGTTTGGTTAACTTTATTTGTTTTGTTTGATTTTTTCATATATTTTTTTTGTATCTTTAATCAAAATCAACATTATATCAAACACAAAATTAAATAGTTCATCAAATTACAAAACAAAAATAATCAAGATCTTAAAATACCTGTGTAAATACAATTAAATGTTGGTATATTTAAGTTTTTTGTAATAGCTGGAACTATCTAGTTATTAGTAAAAAAGAAAGAAATGAAAATATTTGTAAAAAGCCCCTTTTTAACAGTATGGACAGTTACTTCTGGTAATCCCTGCAAATCTTAATACTATTGCTATGTTTATCTGGCTTCTACTTCCAAATAAACGTCCAAGATGCAAACATCCGTCACGACAGCTAATTGTTGACAGACCGTTGGGGGCATAGCTCTGAAGGGAGGCTCGCTTGCCAGGGAGGGGAGTTCAGGCATTACACACATGTTTTGCACAATAGCATTCTAGGGTTAAATTAGCTGTGTAAAAAATATTTTAATAATTTTAGTCATGGGAAACTTCTAGCAAAGAAGAAAAATTATTTTAATTCTAATGAATATTATTCTCAAAAGTGAAATGCTGATGAAAACCAGAACTTTCACTAGAGCAAAAAACCATTCCTGATTTATCTAGGGAGAGTAGGTCTAAAGACTATCTTTATCTACAGTACATGCTTTGAAGAAGTTTACTAGCTATTTTGATGAGTAAATCAAATAGCCTGAGCTGTAGACTATTTAAATATTATATATCAGTAGGCCTACTATTTTAGTTGAAAAACTTTGAGTGAAAGTGAAATCTTATTCTGATTTGCCAGTAAAATGATAGGTAGACAATAATGTATCTTATTTTGCGATGTTACTACATACCCAATTTATTTGAAAAATATAAAATGTGTACATTTCCATGAGATAATTTATTTGAGACAATATTCAAAATTAACACTAAAAATCTTGAAAAATAGGTTACTTAAACCTCTATAAATTTGAAAGTGATTTTTTATTCAATTGAAAAGATAAATCAGACATTTGAAAATCACTCTTAAATTATATTTTCATAGTCTAATAAAAGTGATGTTTGATACGTCGACACCTTAGTACATTCCAGAATCACAAACTTTTCAGTGTGCAAGTAAAACAGTTTGTAACAAGTGGGAATGAATGCACCATTAACCGAATTTAATTACTATTTGAATTAATTATATTAAACGTTTGATAGAGATTTATGTTTAATTGTGACCTCAGTAATAGAGCTTAACATATTCTGAGTTTATTAATGTTAATAACTCAACAATTATATTTTGAGTTGTAACACTGTTGCACTGAAGTAAGCCTATGAAAAGCTTATATTTTTATGTGCAGCTAGAAAATATAGGCTTATTTTCTTGTATTAAACAATATAAAAAAATTCCAAACAAATTTTGCTAAGTTTAAAATATGTTAGGCCTTTTATAATGTAATAAACAGAAAAGCTTTTATGGTAATTATTTTTAATTTTGTCACCACGTGTTACTACCCGCTCGTGTTATACGCCTAAGTATTAATAATTATGCTAATGTGTTGGGTATAAAGTTGAATTTAGAAGAAGTGTAACTGCATTTGTGTGGAAAACCATTTAGTAAAAGCCACCCTCAGTAAAGCCAACCAGGATTTGAGCCCCAATCTATCCATCAGTGGCAGTGAGTGTGAAGCCTTAAACCATGCAGTCACCAAAGTGGATTTTATGGTAATTAAATAGGCCTACATAGTATTGATTTAAGGTTTATTATGATTAATAATTCAAGGCATGATCTACCTACTGAATTTATGTAAACCCTATTTATTGACTTTTTTTATGAATTACACAAATATTCATTACTAAAAGGAGTAGTGCAGAATTCCCACCCGCATCCTTAACACTACCTACTATAGCTGTCTGTCCCCTCCTGCATCCTTGACACTACCTACTATAGCTGTCCCCTCCTGCATCCTTAACACTACCTACTATAGCTGTCTGTCCCCTCCTGCATCCTTAACACTACCTACTATAGCTGTATGTCCCCTCCTGCATCCTTAACACTACCTTACTATAGCTGTCTGTCCCCTCCTGCATCTTTGATACTACCTACTATAGCTGTCGCCTCCTGCATCCTTGACACTACCTATTATAGCTGCCTGTCCCCTCCTGCATCCTTGACACTACCTACTATATCTGTCTGTCCCCTCCTGCATCCTTGACACTACCTACTATATCTGTCTGTCCCCTCCTGCATCCTTAACAATACCTACTATAGCTGTCTGTCCCCTCCTGCATTCTTTTTGACTCATTTTATCTGCTGTCGGTTTTGTCATCTTGCTGAACTTTACAACTGTGTCATAACTGGGGAGAAGTTATAAGTTTAGGCTAATTCAGAGCAAAATATAAAAAACATGGGTAGGCCTAACTTAGTAAGTTACTATTCTTACCAGCAGTTAAATTAGCTTATTTGACTTTTTAATAACTACCATGACCAAACATTTCATGACTTTTACACGACTCTTACTCGCTTTGGTAGCCGCATGGTTTAAGGTGCTACTCGTACAACAGAGTAAGACTGCTGATTACTGGGAGATTTGGGTTTTATCCTGGCCGGGTGTATTTTGAGGGTTTCCCTTAAACAGTTTTCCAGTCTCCCTCCATGCAAATGTGAGTATACTTTCTCTAATTTAAATCTTCCTCATCCCCAACACATTATAGTAATTAGTACATAGGTATATAACCTGAACGTGTAGCAAGACGCGGTGCAAAAAATAAATATTAATTCGTGACTGTAAGTAGAGTTGAATTTATACAGGTCTTGTTGAAACAAGTTAGAGTAAACCTTAGTGTAAGGTATTGTGAAACAGTTGAATCGGCAAATGTGAGAAGTTTGTTATGGATTCACCATTATTAATCATTGGTTGTCTGCAGCTCGAATGTTGATTTGAATGTACTTTCACATCCATCCAGAGCAGTGCAATGAGCACACTCAGCCATTCGGCTGGTTAGTACTATCCGCTCCAATTTTAGAACTCCAAACTTACAGATGGATTGTAAATCTGATCAAAATGAATAAGCCTGGATAGGTTAATTTTAAGCCCAATTACTTTTTGTTTCTCAGTTAAGAAATTAGTAATTCCAATGCACTTATATGTTGGTAGGCTTATAGGCTTACAGTATATCAGATATAGAAGCAACAATAACCAATTATTACTAATAGGCCAGCTAAATTTCAAAATTTGTGTAGGCTTTACAATATTTACTTATAGACTCAATCTTAGTTTCTGTGTATCCAAGAACTGTGTTTTTTTCAAGGTAAATTTTAGTTAAGTTAGATTCTAAAATTGGTCTTTCCTAGCTGAAACTTAAAATGTTGGGTTATTTATTTTTAAATTATTGACACACAAGAAACTTAAAAATAAAAAAATTGGATACCAAATGTAATAGGTCTAGCGATCTATGTAGGCTTATTTGTTTTTATTAGTGACATAAAATAAGTTTAAAAGTTAATATTTTGATATAAAATGCATTGGTTACAAGATTAATGTGGCTTCAGATGTCATGATAAACAATATAACAATCATTCTCTGGTGATTCCACTAAAATTTGTATTGAAACTCCATTTTAAGAAGATACTGAACATTCACTTGGGCAATGTCATAAACAATGTATTCATTGTATAACAGAGAAACATGTTTTCCCTTGTTTTGTACAGCCTTGCCCAAAGGCACTTCTACACCATCAGGTCTAATCACGGCCATTTCCGGGTCAGGCTGACTCATACCCAAGCCTTTCACACTGTGCTTACCAGCTGGAAGTTTCTCAATATAATCTGCACGCTCCCGTTCATACATGTTTCCTAAGGCAACCTCGCACAGTAGCATCAGTCCAATAGGATTTTGTTTGGATGTACAGCAGTAGTTGGCAGACTTGGACACCATGTCTGCAAAGTATATCCCCTTTCCAAACATATAACCTGTTGATGGAGCCTCAGGTGGTGCGATGCGCAAACCCTGAGACAAAATCCCCACAAAGTTGGTGAATCGAGAACCATGCCAGAGCAGCTTGCGGTTGTTCAATTTTTTGAATGGTTTGTATCTCTTATCCTCGCCTTGGCGCTTCACCTTAAACACTTCCAATATCTGCAAGCTGTAATTTGCGTGTGTCTCGGCATGCGTGTTCTGCACGTACTGCTGGAGCAGCTTGAACTCTTCACTGTCCCTTTCCAACACCTCAATGTGAGTGTTGAGTTTCAGGTAATGAGCATCAATAGGATTGACATTTTCATCGCCTTCCCCTCCACTTGATTTTAGCATGCTGTATGCTATTTCCATTTCCAACAAACTTTCTACCATGTTTATTTTTTGTTTTATGACATCTTCAGTCTTAATTATGGGAGGTTTTTCTATACCAAAGTCGTGTGGAATAAGTGTATAGAATCTGTTTGAAGCATCAAGTAACATGGTGTCAGAACCTTTAGTTTGCACCAAATTCTGCAATTCGGATAGCACCGTGAAAGCTTGTTGAATCTGTCGTTTGCTCAGTTTACCTAGCGGCATCTTCTCCATGTCAAGTTCAAACTCTAGCATTACTTTCTTCATTGTGTTTATGTCGAAAAGCATCTGAACCAAATCCTGAACTGGCTTGGCTAGTTTGGACTCCACGGTACTTTTACTATCCAGCTTCAAAGAAGAAGACTCGTCCTCATAGTCTATGTCAATTGGCAAAAACTTCTTAGGTTTCTTAACAAAGTTTTTTCTGTCCCTCCAGCGGTTGCCAGTTTTGTCTAAGAACAATGACTCATAGTTTTGAATGGCTTCCTCTTTGCTGTTAAAATCTTCGACCTTCTTTCCTCCAATCGTGGTTCCGATGCGACCCCATGCACGGAAAACCCAATATTGGTGATCGTTGTGTACACGTTTATCGCTCTGGAGTAGTTGTAGCTTGTAAAAGGAATTTTTGCCACTCTGTATGTCTGTCATGTTGAGCACACTGTTGTAGACGTCATTACCTTGTTTTAAAACATGAGCTACATCATCCAGGTCAGAATCAGGATCCACAGCAACTCCACCCTTAACTTTTACCTTAATCTTTCCTCCTGGAACACTCTTAACAAACTGACTTTTGCTTTTAGATCCAAGCTTGCTGGCATCAATTTCATCTTCTGAAGGAATCCTCTTTTTAATATCAGACCCCCAAGAACAGATGCTTTTCTTTACAATGAGCACAGGAGCGCCACCATCTTTTACCTCATCTAAGAAATCTTCAGAAACAACATGAACATCACATTTCTTTACCTCCTCCATACGCTTGTTCATCTTCTCTACTTCTTCTGGGGTGGAAATTACTGCAGCTAATCGGTCATGAATCTTTGTGACAAGTTTACCTCCCATTCGCACAATTTCTGCTTTAATTTCTTCTTTAGATTTCTGCGTCTTGCCAAGAAGTACAAACTCCATAGCTTTGAGGGGTGGTTTAGGACGAACAACCTTTGGGGCAGAGGAACTGGCATCATTGTTTGAGGTAGATGTAGATGGGGCAATATTAATAATTAATCTTTTGTGAGGAACATATTTGTATGATGCTAAGAAAGGGTACTCTTCAGCTAAATCGTCAGGTACGTGAAAAGCTTCTTTCTCAGGATCTAAGGTTGTTAAATTGCATCGTGTGTATTCTGAAAAGTCACCCGAACACTTGTAGCCTACTCCTGACTGGAAAACCAACTGTCCTGTCTTACATTCGTTGCATCTTTTCAAAGCTCCAAATGTCATGTTGTCGGCCAGACGGTCAAGCATTGTCTCCTCCCCTGATGGAACCTCTTGATTATTATGTTCCAAAAGTTGAACAAGGTCTCGTTTCTTTAGTTTTCTCTTAAGTGTATCTCTATACTTGAACATAATTTTATTTTGTTCTTTCAACTTTCCTTCATCATAGCTTTGTTCAGTCTTGACTTTTTTCTCTGGTGCCACTCCGTCTACTTCATCTTCTTTCTTGACTTTAACTGAAATTTTAGGAAGAGCTTGCTTTACTTTCTGCTGATCTTCTTTCGAGAGTGTTTTAATTCCTTCTAAAGAATCACCTGAATCAAAGAACCCTAATTCTTCACGGAGTTTTGTAAAACATTCCACATGGTGCCAACGGTCTAGTCCTCCATACCTACGAGCCTCTGCACTTTCATAGTCTTTCTTAGAAATGCGCACATCCCCCTTTGCAATTTTTTCTTCACATCCTCTGCATGCAGCTCGATTGGACTTTGCATACTCCACAGAATAATCTTTTACAGCAGCTCCACGTTTTTTACCCTTCTTCTCGGATAAGTCATTATTACTACCACATACTCCAAAGGCATCTATCTTGGTTTTAATTTTCTGTTGATCTTCCCATCTCAAAGACTCAAAATGAGCAATGTCACCGACGGATTTTGGGCGTTGTTTGCCAAAGAAACATGCGAAATGATACCAATTTGGTTGCAAACTATCATGCATATGAGATTGTACCATAACAGCCAACCTTAACGTATCTTTAGCAATTGGAGACTTACAACTTTTGCAGCTGGCGCGACCACTTTTGGCATATTCAGCTCGATATGGGAGTTCATCCATAATTGAAACTGTATTATACTCATACAGACAAGAGAAAAATGTATCTAAAAAGCATTCACAATCAAAATCTTCTTTTACATAAGAAATTACTATAGAAGTCCTGTACAAATCAACAAGATAGTTGGAAATAACTATTCTATTAAAAATTTCAGAACCAGCCAACGAATACGAAGTGAGAAAGAGCGCTTCAATATAGTTATAAATTAGCCAAAAGTAAAATAATAATTTTCTCTAATATTATTTTCAAATTAGGCACAT
>CABFWB010003249.1:21092-63585 GCA_902151455.1 Timema bartmani | reverse complement strand
CCCCCCATAGTGTAGCAGACGATAAACTTAAATGTCACGTCTTTGTCCTTGGCAATGTGCATGTGTATTTCCATCCAGTTATATTATAGAGACTGCGTGTAGCATACTGTTGCATGCGTCACTTAAAAAATCTTGCCGTATGCAACATTCCTATTACACTGGAGGCTACAACTGTTTTGTGCCGTGCGTCAATCATTTTAGTTTAGTGTTGTTTCTGCACAATGTCCAAACAACGAGGGATTGCTTTTGTTATTATTAATGAAGAAAATGGGAAAAGAAGGATAAAGCGTTGGTGAATAAGACAAATGTTTATTGATGCCCCGTTGCTTCAAGGTGATTTAATCAATCGGTTGAGTGCATAAGATGGTGCTCTCTTTGAAAACTTGACTAGAATAAGTAAAAGAGAATTTAACTATCTCTTGTCAAATCTTGAACCCCTTTTTGTCAATCAGGAAACTAACTAACGTGACCGAATACCTGTGAACTTGAGGTTATTGCTAACATTGAGATTTCTAGCAACTGGAGAGATTTACAAACCAATGATGTACCTATTCAGGATTTTTCAACCAGCAATTACATCGATTGTTCCAGAGTTATGTATGGCACTTATAAAGTTACATTGAAGTAAGTAAATTTACAATATTTTTTTTAATATGTGAGTTTATTTAAGTATATGGTGCATTATTTCAAGGCAACATAAAATTCTCTTGTAATTTACCTCCAAAGCACTGACTCTGGGACATATGAACTTCCTTTTGTGCCTCCGTTGTTACAGAACATCCTTCTCCCCGTGTAGCTGCACTTGACAAACTAATTAGAGTTTGAGAGCTGCTGTCTGAATAATTTTGAACACTGGAGTATTAAGGTTGTCTTTCCAAAAATGCAGGTTCATTGTACTTTCCCATACCCACCTCAAATAGAATGTTATTAACCAAATGTTTCACAATCATCTGAGCTGTCGGTTGAACCTTTCTTATTTCATTGGCTACGTACTCCCCATAAGTAGAATGCTCATATTTTTTATGCTTCCTTTCAAGATCGCAAAAGTTTCTTCAGATCGATATTGCTGTGGAATAACTCTTTAAGTTTTTTCTTTTTCTGTTGTTGGTGTGTAGGTGCCTTAAAAGTACTAGCTGATTCGGTTGTTGTGGAATTAAAACTTCCGTTTGTGTCTGCCGTGTTTTCATATTTCATTATGAGAGGTTAATTTTCATCCTGCAATAATAGAGTACAATAGTGTTTTAGCGAATTTTTAAAGAAAATGGAGCAATAGGGATTCAAATTAGGCAAAAACAGTTCTTCCCAAACAAAAGGTTGAGTTTGTTAGCCAGCCAAATTGAATTAAAGAAAGGAGTGCAATTTTTTTTATCTAAACTCCGATGAAATTCCTGAAAAATCAATTTCTATTTTACAAAATATTAAGTTTGGTGTTTATTTCAAAACATTTTAAACTTTGACGCTGTTCATTGACGCAAACCTTTTTTTTAGATGCTACACACCAAACAACCGTGGAAAATTATAGCGAAGGATTTCGAATATCAATTGCATTGGAGCTCTGGATGGCAAGCTTGTTCTGGTACAATGTTCTTCAAAATGTAGAAGTACATTTTATAATTATAAAAGGACTCACAGTATAGTTTTGAAGGGAGTTGTAGACGCCAACTATTGTTTTACATACACCCACATTGGATAGCAAGGAAGGATTTCGGATGAAGGAGTATTCCGTGAAACTAACTTTTATAAGAAGTTACAAGATGATCTGATTTATTTACCTCCTCCTGAAATTTTACCTGACAGAATCGAAGCTTCACCTTCCGTTATTGTTGCAGATGATGCTTTTCCTCTTGACGTTAACATCATGAAACCCTAGGCAGGTGTTGGTCTACAAGATGATGATTATTATTATTATTATCATCATCATCACTGCATCTTACTACCCGTTAGGGTTGTACGCACTTACGCGAATGCGTAATGGTAGGGTGATTGTGAGATGAAATGGAGGTCCTGCAGTTTACCGTGGGATCTGAACCACGGTGGAGGCCTGTCATTCCACACATTCACAAGATGTGATTAATACACGCCTTATCTAGAGGTGAAGGAAGGGTTTGGCAATCAGATAAATCTATGCCGGGACCGAGGATTGAGCCCCGGACCCCCAGCACAGAAGTTTGACACCTTACCCCTACACACCCAGGTCACCCTTGGTTTACTAGAAAAATCACCAGAAAGAGTTTATAGTAACAAACATTCTCAAGCTCGAAGAGTATTTGAAAACACATTCGGATTGCTAGGCTCTATATTCCGCATATTCAGAAAACATATGTCACTTAATCTGGAAAATGCACAAGTTGTTACAACATCGTGTATTTACCTTCACAACTTTATGCGGAAGAGTCCTAATTCAAGGTTTATACACTACATTCCAGGCAGTTTGGAAAACTAAATGCAGGATAGGAAGATCACTTATGGTTCATGGCAATCAGTAACAAATGGAGATACAGAAATAGTGAATATCCAGTGGTTACCAAGGAGGTCACCTCAACAAGACACGACAGTGAGGGATGAATTAAAGAACTATTTTTCAACAGAGGAAGGAAGTGTTCCCTGGCAAGATAAATTCCAGTAATTTCCAAACATTGTTATGAATCCAAAATGGTGATTTTTTATAAATAAAAGTATCTCGTTTTCAAACCAACTTAACCCTTGAGCGGCCGCGCTACTTTTAATCACGCTAGAAGGTGCGCGTGGCACTAACTGCAACAACTATTAAAATAATTTAAATAATGTATCCCTTAAAGTCTTTTTTTCTTAGATAATTAAAAATGTTATCTAATTTTTAGTATTTTTTTAAACATTTATATAAAAAATCAAATCAAATTAAAATGATATTAAAATCTTCTGTCGAATTGATTGAACTTAAAAATATATTTTTAAATCGTTGTAAATGCTAGGTATACTATGAAAAACGATTTTAAAAGTAAAAGCGTACCTACACAAAGAAACAATCAAGCATTATTATTATTTGTAAATAAAATGAGCAATCGTGTGGTATTCAGTGCAACAACCCGGAGTTACTTCAATCCTTGATAGTGAATAAATAACCAAAATAAATAATAGTAAAATGACTTACCTCAGATTAACGATTCTCTTATTGGTGCATCGACACCCAGAAAAAAAGCCTCGTGTGCAAACCATTCTGTCTTTTACTTTGGGTATGATCCACTCTTCTTCATACTAAGTGCTTTGTGTTCACGATGGAACGCACAGCGTAGGTTTTTTTTTTTAATCAAGTCTATATTCGAGTCATATTATTTCTTCGCTAATTCCCGAATAATATCTGTTTTTTTAATATTATTTTAATAATCTGGGCTTCGAATGTCCCACAACAATTCACTTTTCCTATAGTCTTCAATGAAAAACAATATCCTTTGGTTTGACCACTCCATTGTAGAGACAAGATGAGACGAGACTGCAGCATGCGTCATCAGTTTTGTTTCCCCTCGGGTAGGAAACAATGGCAACACTGTGCAACATGACGTACGAGTCAAATTTGTAGCATGCCACAGAGGAAACATTGTGTGTCATGTTGCATGCTACATGTTGCACAATGTCTCCTCGGTGTAATCACCGCTTTATGCCGCAACATGTTTAACAGATTACATGGTGGCAGTGGTAAGAATGTATTTAAGTTATAACTAAGGTGAACAGTTCCAATATGTCAGCTCCTGTGTATCAAATACCGGCTCCACACCCTTTCTATTTCAAATCGACATTGGAATGGAAATCATGGAAAGATCGTTTTATGCGTTTCAGAAATGCAGAAGATAGGTAAATTCTTTGATTTATTTGATGGTTCCTCAGGCTGAAACTATTTTTTTATCGTTCAAGATATCATCAGCCGATCAAAATAAGTTTTATACAGTCCTTCAGAAGTGTGACAGCTATTTTATTCCCACCAAAATCATAATATTTGAACGATTAAGGTTCCATGCTAGATTCCAACAAGAGGGCAAGTCAGTAAGCAATTATGTTACAGATCTTCGTACTGTTGTTCAAGACTGCAACTTTCCTGTCACTTTTTATGAAGAGGCCATTAGAGATAGAGTCGTAGTTGGTACTATAGTACAAGAGGGCAAGTCAGTAAGCAATTATATTACAGATCTTCGTACTGTTGTTCAAGACTGCAAATTTCCTGTCACTTTTTATGAAGAGGCCATTAGAGATAGAGTCGTAGTTGGTACTATAGATACAAATCTCTCGTTTAAACTACAATTAGAGGCCAACTCAGGATTCTGGCAGATTCCCCTCATCGATTCTTCCAAAGCTCTAATCACATTCATCACACCGTATGGAAGGTATCGGTTTCTTCGGTTACCTTTTTGGAAATCCCCTGTTTTTGAGGTTTTCTAGAAGGCCATACGCATTTAGAAGGGTTGGAGGAAGTTTTCTGCCATTTTGACGATATTATAGTATATGGGACAACTATTAAGGAACATGACTCACGGCTTAATAAGGTCCTTTCCATGCTGCAAGAAGCAGATCGACTCTAAATGAGGAAAAGTGTTCGTTTCAGCAAATTTCAATCACCCTTCTTGGCCATATCGTATTTGCAAAGGGTGTTTCTCCGGACCCAAACAAAGTTGATTCTATTCTCAAACTGAAACCAACCACTAATGTAACTCAACTAAAAGGATTTTTAGGTTTTATAACATTTCTGGCCAAGTTCATCCCAAATATGTCTACCTATCACAACTTCTTAATGAGTTTCTCCGCTCAAACGTCGACTGATTATGGGATTGTCCACAGGCTCAAGCATTTGAAAACATAAAGTTAGCCATAGCAAAGCCACCTAGTCTTGCTTTATTTAAGTACAGTAATGATACTATTTTGTAAGCTGATGCATCATCTTATGGCTTTGGTGCAGTTTTAATACAACGCTAAGATTATGAATCTCTAAGACCTGTTAAGGTGAGTGTACACGGTAAAAGTAATGAATCTCGAGAGTCGATACAACTATTGCAAGTGACTTGCAGTGTCGTGTCCACATGGCGATAATTTACTATCACGAGCTCACTCTCAGACAGTACTGCGAGTCCTGTCTGCAAAATTCGAGCGAGTAGCTCTCAGGATCATGTCCACGTCGCGTGAGCTCAGAGCCACAAATTGGTGGCCAGTCATGCCTGGAAATCGGAAGCGGACAGCCACTATAGCATTGTTGGTGCTACTTGTGGAGAAAAGAAAAAGGAAAGGGAGGAAGGTAACAAGAAAGTGTTGGGTGAGGGTATGAATAAACAGGTGAGATGCGTTAGGGGCTTGTAACACTTTAGCCCAAGAACTAATTATGGAATATGTGGGGTAGTTCCGCAACTTCACTCGAACGGGAGCTGGCGATATGGAATATTTAATTCAGAAGCTGGCACCTATGCTGACCAAACAAGACACCATTATGAGAAACGCTATAAGTGTCAAGGATCGCCTATTGGTCACACTAAGGTTTCTGGCATCAGGTATGTAAATTAAATACATAGGTACAGTTTTGAAAAAGTTTTTTTACCTGGAGTAGTGGTAGGTACTTTAACGTGCCACACACAATAGTATCCTATACCTGAACGGTTTTTTTCCAGGCGACGCCTACAGCAGTCTACAGTACGTGTTCCGCATACCTGTTTGTACAATCGGTAGAATTGTGAAGGTTTGTGAAATGTTGTTCGCAGTAGTAAAAGAAGACTATATGAAGGTATGTTGGAGCTGTGTTTTATTTTTCTCTGTTACATGATTCATTTTTTTATTAAGTAGCATAAAATTACTTGTCTATACATCACTTTTGACTGAAATCCATGTTGGTATACGCAAACTCCTTTTCTTGAGACACGTCCTCCACAGAATGTGTGACCCAAGAGGAGGTAGAATTACTTATGAGAAGGCCCTCTTCCTGGTCTATGGCTTCAGCTATGACCCGTCAAATCTTGCTCATAAGGCACCTTTTGTTGGCGTCAACTCCATTGCCACGAGCTCACAGAAAGTTTCTTACTGGTCCGTAGGTTGTAGCAACATATTACTATCCGCCAAAGTTGACTTAATTAGCTCAGCATCTGCGTGTTCAATTTCCTTTCTCCTTTTTTTTTCTGTGGTGTAGTACTGTCCTGGCAGGAAGTACCAGGTTTATCTGATGGGGTGCCCTCAGTCATTTCTGTATCGAGGTCGCCATTGTCCACGTTTGTGGCAGTTTCCCTTTCTGGAACAGCTTGTAAACAGGAGGAATTTGTATTGGTAGGTGATAATTGATTGCGTAGAGTAATTGTTTAGCAGTAGAATGACTCATTTACAAGGAAATCGTGTTATGTAGCACATAAGTCTCGTCGGTAAAAAGAAGATGGGGGCATTGGATGCAAAATATACATTATTATAGAAAAAAGTTTTAAAATGACATATAAAGGAAAGTATATTTATATAGGTCTTGGTTGGTTTTCTGCACATATATGTAAAATAAACCTTGGGATTATGTCAAAACTTGACCCCACCCCTTAATTCCAAAATTTATCTCAAAGGACTGCATGATATACTGGGGGATGGGGCTGAACTATACAATATGGCAATAACACTCCCACAAAGAGGCAGTTGTGTTCAGTGGCGTAGGAACGATTCTGATTTAGGGGGTGTACCGAGAAAAGCATAGTAAGCAATTACAGAGGTATTATTGAACATTATTTTGGACATTGTAAAAACCGCTGATTTTAGCTGAATTAAGTAAATATAGAGCCTCAACACGGTGAGTCTGACATATGTTTTAAGGGTGCCGCTTGGTCAGTGTAACATTGATTGTAATAACAGGTGAAAACCTAGTGCATTCACCAAGGAAACAGCTGGCATAAAAAAATTGGCTCGGGTAACATTACTTTCTATCACTTCATCTGAACGAAGAATGAATCTAAATTGGAATAGGCCTAAAACAAGCCCAATACAAGTGCCCAATATTCAGTGCTAATTATAAATACTCGCGCACACATTATATATTCAAAACATTTAAATTAAAATACAACTTTATTCCCTTTCATGTAAAAGCCTGCAGTTCACACGACTTAATTAAGGGTGCTGGGTGCCAAATGGTATTCCATTCAAGCACAATTCAGACGTTCATAGGGACTCATAACTCCAAACTTATTTTTATATTGTGCGCAGAAAAAAATAATGTTCCAATTGACCGTGGTACAAGAGCTATCCTGTACCCCACCTATAGATTCTGTACCCACGGAACCTCCTCCCCTATCTGTTCCTACGTCACTGCTTGTGTAATATTGACGTTGCAAGTAATTGAAGTGTTTCTCTCCACCGTTCCCTGTAACCCTTGCATATTGGCTTGAAATTGCCAGCGGTTTCGAACATCGATGGAACTTTCCTCGTTGCTTGGGAGCTTTGGATGGGAGGCACTGTGTGCTCCAAGGCCCCAACAACAGTAGCAGCTACTACTACAATTACAAATCGTCACATAGCATGGTACTATTAGCGGTTGTCGATACCAATTACAGGTTCATTAATTTAGACGTGGGTTGCAATGGACGGGTATCTGATGGAGGGGTTTTCAATCGTTCCACACTAGGCCAAACATTGGAGGCCAACCAACTCGAGTTACCCGAGCCCAAATGCCTCTTGGGTAGAAATAAGGAAATCCCTTACTATTTTGTGGCTGACGAAGCATTTCCTTTACGGACTTTCCTAATGAAACCATATCCCTATAGGGACCTTCCAGCTAATGAAAGGATTTTCAAATACCACCTCTCCAGGGCATGAAGGATTGTAGAAAACGGCTTCGGAATTGCAGCCCATAGGTTTCGAGTCTTAATGAAACCAATGAACTTACAGCCAAGTGTAGTTGAGTAAGTTGTGCTTGCGTGTTGTGCACTACACAACTTCCTACATTCAGCCCGGTGAATGGCGTGAGGAGGATGCTCCCACATCCACCTGGTTCCCACTACAGTGACTAAAATCAACCAATTTGTAAATTATGTTCTGGTACTACCGGTTCATTGTGGTAGATATGGCAGAATAGAAAGCTATGCATGTGTATGCGTAGGGCTATAATATGTATTTCAAGGTTTACTTACTAAATCAGATGTAGTCGTTTTGGCGGTCATAGCTGGTACTACGAACTGCAACGCTTGGAAATACGGCCATTTGGAGGCTGCTTCATCTCCTGCGCTACCGCTTTTCCTTTTCGTAAGTTTCTGTAGTTCTTGAGAGACCTAGAGCAAATTAAAACATGTACAAAGGATGTTTACATATATTTATTTCTAGACTACTTCCTTTATATTTTTTACTCGCCTGGTTTCTCGGGTTACATATTTTTCTTTGTATCTCTTCAGTTGCAGTTAAAAATACTGCTGCAATTTCCTTCATGGCAACACTCTTCTAATCCCTATTTTTGTAATCTGTACACCGGCAATCCCACAATGTAGGCCTACATTCGTATATTTCAATCAACCTCACGATTTCCAAATGCGTCCATGTGCGTCTAGACATTTCAGTGAACAACGTCCGCACAACAGGGGAGAGTATTCTCAACTAAACGCTCGAGGAGCGTTCCCTGTGCGAGTAGCTCTCCGAGAGGTGGTGTAAGGTGTGTCCGCGTGACAGACAGCAACTCTCCGAGAGTGAGCCCAGCTCTTCGCTAGTTACCGCTATTTAACTCTCAGCAGTGTGTCCACGTTATGGGGTTTTCTCGATAATAAAAACTCTCACCATGGACACTAACCTTGTTACGCTTCTCGAACTCTCAGTGAAGCTGAGAGAAGGTGAACACAAATTTAGAAGGAGGGACTAGAAATTCAATCATTTTAGGCTATATTTGTAAACTAAACTAATCGAAACAAAGCATACATTAAAGTTATTTGTTGACAAAATAATAACTAGTTTATCTCATGTTTTGTTATTGCTGATTTATAAATATTTATCTAGTATAGGCCAAACGATAAATAGTAAAAATACATCTGTGATTTCACATCAGTAGGTAGGGCTTTGCTACGTTGTATTACACGACATATGTTACTTTGTGCAAAAAAATCTTGTCCCTGCTTTTTTCAATAAAAAAAATAATTTCAAGTCTATTATTGAATGATGGCACAGTTTTGTAAAATGTACAAGCCTAAAATGTAGCTATTCCTAACCCAGCCTAGACTTTGTTGGCATTTTGAAGATTAAGTTATAAGCTAATTGGATGGTCCTGTAGTTATAAAATTATATATGAAATATAACGATTTAGTATAGGTATGCTAGGTAACACATTGTTTAGTGTATTTTGTGTTGGACAAAGATTAGACCCTTTTTAACATTTTAAGGTAGTAAATCAACGTATGTTAGCCTTACAACTTTTGATGTTACTTTAGGCCCTATATAAGTTGAATTTCCATATTGAATTTAAGTTAATGTGGTTACATCACTTCAAACAAGCTTAATCTCTTATTAAAGGATTGATGTGAATAATACTCAGTAGTAATCTTTTGAAATCCATATTTGATTATTATTTAGTCCATATTTGTTGCACTACTGTATGTCTACTATCAACCTATTCAATTGTGTTATTTGTACGTTCCAAAATTTTGTCACATCAGCTCCTAATGCGTTTTCACTAGCGCCATCAACGTCTAAACAAGGTGTCTATTGATAATTTAAAAAAAATTGTGTTGTTTGTCATGAGTAACTTCAGGAGTGCTCATTAGAATGAGAACTTTGTGGCAAGGGGGAATGGTGGCTCTCAATAAAGAGTTATCTATAAAGTGAAATATTATTTTTATAACAACCACATTAATTTTGTAGCAAACACTTTATAATACCATGGTTTGACAATGTATACATTATTTTATTTTCAAAACTAATTATCATTAATTTGTCAGTATGGCATCTCTATTTTAAATCAGGGGTGGCAGAACCATCAACCAGAGCGACATTGCCCAACCCCTGGAAATAATTTGCCTCCCCTCCCCCTTCTTTTCCTAGATATATTTCAAATCCCCTGATATTATCGAACATGAAGCTGAAAGATGATTTTAAATCAAACTCCAATTTACTTCTAGATATGTTCACTTTCCAAAAATTTGACGGCAAAGACTACTTCAAATAGCTTATAAAGGCAGCTGTCCAAAAAACTACATGAGTAGCACTCTTTAATAGCTTACCAAACTTCAATGTCAAGCAGATGACCACTTCAAGTAGCTTCTGAAAGCATTTCATTTTCAAAAATTTGTCAGTGGAAGACCAGCCTCTAGAGCCATCTAGTTTTCAAGAAAAATTCAGGCAAGAAGCAATCTAAATAGCTTCTAAAAGCATCCAAATTTAAAAAAGTCTGAGGGAAGACCCCTTCAAATATCTTCTAGGAAAATTAAATTTAAAAAATCTGAGGACTATTTAAAATAGCTTCTGGAGGCATTCAAATTTTTAAAATATTTGAAGGGGGGACAACTCTAAATAGCTTTTAAAAGAGTTTAATTTCTTAAAATTGGGGAAATGACAACATAAAATAAGTGACTTGACCTAACTTAACAACAGTGAAACCAGAGAGTAGGGTGTGAAGGGGTCATTGCTCCTCCTGGAATAGATTAGCCCTCTAAATTTATTTCACACCTTCTAATATGTTTGAATATGAAGCTGAAAGACTAACATGAAACTGTAATTAACTTCTAAAGACATTAAATTTTTTTAAATCTGCCATGTAGGGATGACTACAAATAGTTTATAGGCATCCAATTTAAAAAATGTACAATTGAGGATCATTCCAAATAGCATCTTAAGATATGACATTTTTTAGTCAAGTGCTGGAGAAGACCACTTCAAATAGGTTCTAGAGGCATCTGATTGGCAGACAGAATTAATCACAGCTTCGAGGGGTATCCAAATTTCAAATATTTCTTGGGCTGGACCACTTTAAATAGCTTTTGGAGTAATTACATGATATGCTTCTTCAGTCATACATAGCCTTGTTCTTTGCTCTGTTGACTTTTGCAGAGTTTTTTTTACAGTACTTCCAGTGGAAGTATTACCTTTCATTGTTGTATGGAATTCACCTTCTGATCATACTGTTTCATTTTGCTATCATATCTGAAAAAAAGAAGAAAATACATACTCAAGTTACAGGATGTGGAGGATGTGGAGGTGAGTCAGGTTGGTTATGGGGAGAGGGAGGAGGAGGAGTATTTCTTGATACAGGATGTGAAACTATTCATTTTTAGATGGACTGATGAGCGAGTTCTACAGCTCCGGCCTACCACACATGTTATTTGATTTTTCAAAATTTTCATTGGAAAATTGCACAGTTGAAAATAATTTATTTTTGTTATTTGCTTTCACAGCATTGATGAAAAACAGGTCACATTGCAAGCGCCTATTGGGAGTTCAAGTGGATTCTATAATCACAAGGGTTTTTATAGTATTGTACTTATGGTTGTAGTCGATGCAAACTATTGTTATATGTCAATATGATGGATGTTAAGGACACATATTTGATGGGTGGTGTGTTTGGACATTGCAAATTCAAAGAAATGCTTGACTCAGGAAATATGAATCTAACTGGAGCTAGAGATTTGCTGGGAAGAGCCAATTTAACACTTTTATATTTGTGGCTGATGATGCTTCCCCATTGCTCTCTCACATCATGAAACTGTATTCTGGCTTTCATGAGAAAGGTTCACAACAGTTAGTGTACAGCGGAAGACTTAGCAGAGCTAGCAAAGTTGTCAAAAACACATTCAGCATTTTATTGGTGGTTTTTAGAGTAATGAGGAAGTCAATGCTCCTAGAGTCAGAAAAAGCTGCGAAAGTGGTGCTTGCATGTGTATAGCTATAAACTTCCTGGGAAAAAGTGATTCATCAGAAATATACAACCCCCCAGGAACCTTCAACAATGAGCACTTCGGTGAAGTAATACCTGGATTATGGAGAGTTGAAGGGAGGCCAATAGGTACATTCACGAGATTGAAAATAGTTGCAAGAAAACCAAGCAAACTTGCAAAGAAATTTCAAGAAGTTTTTTGTGTGCATACTTTGTAAGAGACATAAGTAAAGTGTTGTAGCAGGACGAATACTAGTTTTAAAAACTGCGAAAGATAAAGTTGTCAGTAAAACTATAGTACAATAACTATCCTTACCAGTAATTACATAAACAGTTTAAATTTAGATTTACATCGAATATGGTAGTTCTTTATAGTCCCCAACTCCCAAAATTTTTGATTAAAAAACATTATATTCCAGTTTATTTTAAATAATAATAATGATTGTACAATTTTATTAAAGTATGTTTGGTTCATGTAAAAAATATAAATTTTAATGTAAAATTATAAATACCTCATCAATCTGTTTAGCATCTGACAAAGACTCATCTTCCTCATCGACAGCTCCAGTTGTGTCCTGGAGTCCAGCTTGAAGTGAATGCCGCAGTTCATTTTTATTTGTCAGGAACATTAAGTGTTTAAAAAAAAATCCATTTTGTTGGCTCCTCAGCACCATTTCCACTTTGAGTCGGTTTCTTCATTTCCCTGTTAAATTGTGAAATCAATTATCTAATTTTTCTTCTCTACTTCTTCCACTTCAATTTTGAAATGATTATCTATTTCCCGCCACAAGTTGTGCTTGTTGTTTCTATTTTTGTTGTCTTCCTCAGTTGTAGCAACCTTCACTCACTATACATATCTATAAGTCGGTAAATGTCCAATACTGCAATATATTATTACAAGCACAGACCAAATTGCCTGCAGGCTGGATAGAACTCAACTGAGAGGTTGTTTTGAAACTAGTTGGGGAGGGTGGAGCCGTGTAGCCAACTTGTTCGACAGTGTAAACATTATATAAAACAATAAGTTTATTTGATCTTTACCGCCACTTCACAAGAAATGTGCAATATGTTGTAAAACACAAAAATGTTGTAAAATATCAATATATTAAAACCTTCAATTACGAAAATTGAAAAATGACACCTGGACACGGGAATCGAACCCGGGACCTCTGGCTCTGGCGAGTTCGATTCCCGTGTCCAGGTGTCATTTTTCAATTTTCAGAATATGATATCTAGTGGAGTAATTTCCCACTAATAAGCATAAATAATAGCTCCGGCTATTAATTCTTATTATTCAATTAATTTACCAACAAGTCAAACAACATTGTTTCAAAACCCAAAGTTTTACTTGTTGCATAGTGTAAACGCCCCTTTAGGTTATTACAGTGTATTATTTTTATAACACCTTCAACTATATAATACATACAAATATAAAATAAATAGGTTTTTCTGCAAAATTTGTTCCAAACATTAATCAAATCATGTATTGCATTGACGTAGCTAAGTTATTGCCGTTTATAAAATTATGAAAACAAGTATAAAAAATATATAATCATTATAATAATCTATAATATGAAATTAGGTTTAATATACAATCTCTTTTAAAAGGTTATTTGTTAATGTTAATGATTTATCTTGAGATACAACAATAATACATTTTATTTATCTTCAACATGATCGATCTCATCTTAGTACTTGATTGGAAGGACACATCTTATGGAAACTCAATAAAAAGGAGTTTGACAAATATTATTAGCTAGTATATTGTGGGGTGACTTCTCATCAAAATTAGACATGCAAGGTTGTGGGTAAGCTCATTTATAAATAATGTACATTTTAGTGTATAGTAATAATATATTAGTTTTGTACTTTGTTAAAGATACAGTTATTATAAAACTAGCAATGATAATAAGAATAACTTTTAAGGTTATTTCCATATATTTATATTAAAGTAGCTTATATTATATGCTGGATTCAGTTTTAAGTAGCGTTACTAGATAAAAGGCATTTAACTCATTTTCCCAATTGATATTAATGGTTATCTACCAATAAGCATTCATAGTTGTTTTAACAAAATACCCGAGCTAAATAGTAAAAAAAGAGAGAATAATATCCTAATATTCATATCAGTCAATGAACTGCTAAATGACAGAATTATTGATTGTTTTTGTGGAGTAATCGATGAACATTAAGTTTTCTTCGATGATTAGTGTTCATTACAATGTTGACATTTGTAGGGATTATCTCCAGTATGGATCAACTCGTGTTGTTTTAGAGTCGACTTTATGGCAAAACATCTTTCGCACCAGATGCATTTATGCGGCCTGACACCAGAATGTTTTTTTAATGTATGGCTGTGCAAGAAATACTTGTTGCAGTGTTGACAATGAAATGGCTTGATGCCGCTGTGTGTCTTCACTTGTAAATCTAGAAGATCACGTTGAATGTATGCTTTATCACACTGGTGACATTTGTAAGGACGAACAGCACTATGGCGTTTTATGTGCTTCTTAAGACCTTCTTTTGAAGTAAAAAGTGCCTCACATAGACCACAGTGAAAAGGCTTTAATCCTAGGTGAGTCATTTTATGCTGTTTAAGACTTGCTAAACTAGAGCACAGCCTGCCACATATTTCACAAACATGCTTTGTAATATTTTTATGAATACCTTCATGGCCTAACAAATGAATTTGAAGTGATGCTTTACGTTTAAATGATTGAGAACATTTGTCACATATGAAGGGATAGCTTTCTGTGTGTGATATGAAATGATTATTTAAAGAAGATTTATCGCAGAATGACTTGGGACACCGCGGACACACAACAGGGCGTTCCTTTGAATGTATCAACCTGTGATATTTTAAAGAATTTTGGTGTTTAAAAGTTTTACCACATAAGTTGCACGAAATAGGTATTTCAGAATGGACTCTGATATGTTTGTGCAAGTCATTTTTGTACACATAGCTTTTGTCACACTGTAAACATTTGAACCGATCTGGACGCAGACCTAAGTGTATTAACATATGGTCTTGCAGAAATTTCTGATGTTTAAATACCTTAGCGCACAAGTTACATGAAACTGCTAAGTTTAGATGAATGTGAATGTGTTCCCATTGATTATTTTTGTAGAAGAAACTTTTGTCGCATTGGAAACATTTATAACGATTGTGTTTTGCATGTGCTGACATGTGTCTTTTTAACGAGTTTTCTTGTGTAAAATTCTTACTACACACACTGCAAGAAATAGGTTCCTTTGGGTGCCGGTTCATATGTTTTTGTAGATCATTTTTAAAACAGAAACTTTTGTCACATTGAGAACATGCATGAATATTAGTGTTAGTTGTTGCAAATATTGTTCTAGGAATATCATGGCTTTGTTTTAACACATTTAATGCATCTTTGTGTGAAACATTGTTTGTCTTGGTGTTTTTAATACTGCCTGTGGTCTGTGCAGTAGGTCTGTGTTCGTCATTTAAAGCAATGTCTTGGTTAATAATATTTGTTACATAAATTTCCCGATTGCTTGTAGATGAATGTTGGTGAAGTGAGTCAGATTCATATTCATGTTTTAGCAAAATTAAAGTTGTTTCTTTATTAATTGTGTCTGTCGTAGTAGTTTCACTATCACTTTCATTTGTAGAACATCTGCCAAACAATTTCTGCAATAACATAAGATTAACTTGATTAGGGCTGATATATATTTTTCTTACTCTTAAAAACCTTTTTACTTTTTTATAGACCAACAATAAATTAATCACCAACTTTGAAATTGAATAAGTTATGGATGTTTAAATGACAGAACTATTTTCAAATTAAGAAAATATAAAAAGAATACACAGCAAACAAATACAAAAATAGAACACTACAAAATAAAATCATTATTAATATTATTGTAGTTTCAATATTAAAAGTTCTTAGTTTACATTCACACGTTCAGAAAAAAGGTTTGAAAAGATGTATAAAGTACCATTGTGAACTACTTCATTGGTCTGTCATAGGGCCAGATTTAGAGCTGGAGGCCCCAACATTATAGAAATATTTTGATTTTCAATAATTATAATATTTTTATTTATAAAATTAACTGTTAAGAGTTCAGTACATAAGTGTATAAACCAAAGGGGTAGTAAGACGCGGTGCTAAGACAAAAAGTTAGATTTGTTTAAAGCAAAAACTTTATCACATATTTTGTTTGCTTTTAGTTAAAATGTATAAGAATAGAAAACAATGTAAAAACTTGTATTATTGCAATGGTGTATGGAGCCCCTGTCACCTTCCCTTAAATGTGATTCTGGTCTGTGATTTGTCGAGGAGGAAAGTGATCAAACTGCCAATATCATCACTACCTTGGGACTTCATTATGATGCCAGTGACTGCTGATAAAAACTGATTCTGTTTCAGGTGCTTCCAAGAATATCAAAAATATAAGGTGTGGGGTTAAGGAAAAATATCAAAAGTGTATTATTTTTAAATAATTAGAAAGCCTATTATTTTAAATACGGAAAGTTAGAAAATATAGAGTAGTAAGAGATGTGATCTAGACTCAAATAACTTGGTTGTTTTAGTTTTTTTTAAAGAATCTGCCCTATAATTGATAATCTGTGTTATATCTGTTTCTTTTTACAACCCGTTTGGGTTATACGCTTATGTACTAATTACACTAATGGCTTTAGGGATAAGGAAAGTTATATACAGGTAGTGTACCCACATTTGCATTGTAGGGAGAGTGGAAAGCCATCATGGGGAAAAAAACCTCAGTACACCCGACCAAGATTCGAACCTCGATCTCCCCGTCATCGGCAGTCTATTCTGCTAAAATAGCGTGTTAGACCACAGGGCTATTGAAGTGAGTTATAAAAGTATTAAATTATTAGTATCTAGTAGTAACAAAATCTAAAAAAACAATGGTTTCAGCAGGCTGAAACTACGACAATGTTAACACTAAATCTGTTAGTACCATAGCGCTGTTTCATAAGAAAGCACCTGGACTTTTAACACAACTTGTGGAGACTTATCAAGAAGGTTTTTCATAATCTAATACCAAAATAAAACCACACACCAGCAGCGACCACTCAAATATGCACCCAGAACCAACAAAAGAAGAAAACTATATCACCAAGGAACTGCTCTAGCTTTGAACATGTCTATGAAATTAAAAAGCATTTAGTAAATGCGATGTTGTTGTCAAAAAGAGAGTATTAAATACAGAGGCCGAGCCCCACCAATATTTTTCAAACATTTTTTCTTTATTTCTTTTAGTCTCATAACATATTTTGGAAAACACATTAATATGAAGTGAGTTATTCGATTTGTTCTACAGTGTTCAAGTGAAGACATCACGAGAGGACCAGCATTATAGTGACTGAATATAAAAGCTTAGCAGAGCAAGATCTCATAGGCCCTCTCAAAGAAGCCACACCCAGTGTGAGATGTCTCTCAAGTATTCTTTTGAGAGCTTATAAGGCCAGTCTGAACGGGCACACTATACGATAAAGGTGGTTTATATTTTGTTTTTGCGTTTATGTGTCTGTGTTTTAGTGTGAGTTAAGACTCAGGAAGTAAAGTTACGAGTGAAAATGATTAATTAAAATGAATAAAGTAGATTCTTTATTTTAAAAACTTAGTTTTCTTCACTAAAACTGCAAGAAAAACTTGATGGTAAATGATTAGGAGCACATTAGCCTAATGACTACATCCATGCAGGTAGATGGCAAGGAATTTTTTTTTCTAATGCTTTGTTCGGAAAAAAATTGTGTTTAACTGTGGGTAAAAAAAAAGAGTTTATTTTGTTTTTATTGTGTATTATTTGGTGAGGGGTTTTGGACAGTGGTAGGATGTAAGGATTTTTAAAATTTGAATGAAAGAATAAAAAAACAAGAGGAATGTGCAAGTCATTGGAAAATGCATTTAAGATTAAAACATTTTGGGACAGTGACTGATTTTGTGTATCTCGGCAGAATGTTCTGTAAAAATGAAAGGGAAAATAGTGAAAATGACAGACAGGTGAATGCTTCTTGTAGAGTAGTTGGATGTATGTGGACTATTGCAAAGAATGAGGTAATTTCGAAAGACGAAATGATGGCAGTATATAAAATTGTGTTAATGCAAACGTTTTATGGATGTGAAGCATGGGTTTGTCAGGAAAAACTCAAGAACAAGGTGCATGCGGTTAGAATGTTATATCTAAACAAATTTATGTGGAAAAACTCATAGACCGAATCAGTAATGAATGGGTGCTGAAGGAGTGCGGTTTGAAAGGAAATACAATGAGCCAATGTGAAAGATGCGTCTTACGATGGTTTGGGCATGTTGAGAGGATGAGCATGGATTGAGTGACGAAGAAAATATATGAATATATAGTGTGGGGATCAAGGCCATGTGAGACATGGTTAAATGTTGTAGACGAATGTGTGAAAAAGAGAATCATTAAGAGTTTTAAGAATAAAAGAGGATGTATGACTCATTGAATGGATGTTGGTGTGGAGAGAGTTAGTGAGGATGAATTAAGTACAGAGTTGTTTATTGAGCTATATGCATCATTTATTGCCTACATTTTAAGGGACCGGTGTGATTAGTTAAGTATGTTTGAAAGCATTTGTTTATTGTCTAAAAAATGTAATAATTAGTAACTTTTACACATAATTTAAATTCATGGTTGAATAAAGAACAAACACACATTTCCTGTTCTACTGAGAGAAGTCTCTGATCATGTGTATGTCCAAGTCTCCCAAAATCTTGTCAACTTACACGATGAATGTGCAGTGAGAACTTACATTAAAGATGCTGTGGATAAAAAAAGATTGAGAGCCACTGCTCTAGAAGTATTTTCAAGCTCATTTATATAAAAACAACTATTGGTAACAGCTATTCTTAATTGGTTGAGAGCGGATGAACTGTTTCTTTTGGAAGGTACCAATACAATGGGCGCCAGAGAATAACATTGCAATTCCAAATAAGCGTATGATTTTCTTACCTGTGCACAAGTTATGACAGATTAAAAAACAATGCTATCAGATGTCAAAAAGTGAATTAAAATGCTCCAAAAGAACCAAAAAATAATAATTATATGGCATGTTATGAATTTCACTGCAATTCAATAATAACAAATAATTTGAATGTTTGTATTATTTTCACATTGTATCCTCTAGAAATAGTAAATGTTATTAGTGACATAAGACACCTAATTTAAGGGAGCAATGAAGTTAAGGCAAGGTTGGGTTTTCGTAAGTTTAAGGTCTGTATTTATAGTCAAGTCTCAGGATTCAACCATTATCTTAGTAAATAACATAGCAAGCAGTTCAGGTCAAATGGGGTGGATTGGTTGAACTCCAAAACTCGACCATAAATACCAGATTGAATTAACAGGTTAGATAAAAGTTAGTTACATATCCTTGAATTTGTTTGTATTTAATTACTTTTGGTTGATTTAGATTTAAAAAAATATTAATTTGGGGTAGCTCAAATTAATGTTAAGTTAAATAGCCTAGGCTAGATTACATAAATAAATTAAAGTTTAAATCTGTTTGCTTAAGCTAAGTTTAATCAGGTTAAAAAATAAATTTCAAGCTCCATTGGCCATATTGTTGTAGCTTTCAAGAACATACAAATTACTTTGTTTAAAGTAAGAATTATATTTATATTTCATGTTCAAGGTGAAGACTGTTAACCAAGTTTGTTCAAACAAAAATATGTTGAAAATGATTTAGTTGTTCAACCTGTCACCATGTGATTCTTTAAAAAAAACCTCATCATAATATCATCAGAAGCAATTGTTTCAAGCATGTGGCCGGGTTAGTTTAGTAAAATGCCTCCATTTTCCTCTATCCTTCCACCACTCTTCCTCCTTTAATTTCTTCCATTCTTCTTCTCTCCCTGAAACACTTTATCTGCTCCTCCCATCTCTTTCTTGGTCACCCTTGCGGTCTTTTCCCCTCATATTTAATTTCCAACATTTTCTTTGGCGACCTCTTTTTCCATCCTCATTACATACCCATACCATTTCAGTCTTGCTTCCTCTACTATCTTATGTACTCCCTGCACCCCAACTCTTTCCTCAATAACTTAATTCCTAATCTTGTTTCTCTTGTGACAGTTAAAAGGCTCCTCACAAACTTCATTCCAATGGCCCCCACTTTCCTGGGAATGAAGTTTGTGAGGAGCATGTTAGCATGTTTAAAAAAAACTGTGATCTTATTTCAATTTTATTTGTCAATAGTGTAGCAATGTCAGTATAATGATACTAATTATAATTAAAGTAGTTTACTGAAGTTTGTGATACTTGAGTCCGATTCTGAGTCTAATCTAATGATAGTTAATTGTTGTAATAACACACACGACAAAGTAGTCACTATTTTGAAATGCAAGCTTATCATAGCTGACGTTTCTAAACCTTTTGAAAGGAATATTAGAATTGTAAATACCTTAAATACAAATCAAATGTTAAGACACTGCCATAATCTAGAAAATAGAAAATATATACATCAAAGGAAGATGGAACAGTATTAGTTTTTTTTACATCCATGACTGTTTCCAGACTGTGGCCTGGGTCAATTTTTTATTCAAGCCATATATTTTCCACTATCTTCTTGCTAGGTCGTAGCTTCATATGCCTTATAATCTAACTTAAGACTATAATAGGCTCTACATCCAGTCCCCGGCCATTAATTTATCAACGTGAAAGGGTGAACCCACATTTTCATCAATGATAACATTTTCGGCAACTCCGAACCCGGGACCTTTAGCTCAGTGGGCAGACACGCTACCGACTGAGCTAAGGTGTCGGATGGAACAGTATTAGTATGTATCTAAAATATTTTATTCTATCACAAGTTGCAAGAACCTTTTGGAATAATTAAGAATATTTATGAAAATAAAAATATTTTTAAAAGCCTGTTTCCATCCTGCTAAAAAAGCATAGTAATTTTAAGGTTCTGACTACAATGTCTATTAGGTTAAATTACGATAAACCCTAACACAGGAAAAGTTACATATTATTGATGCATTAAACTGTTTTGGGCTATATACTCATTTTTGTCAAGATATGTTAGGGGTCTGTGAGCTCTAGACTTCTATATGTATATACTTTTAGAACTTATGAAATAGTAGATTGCAAGAAGTTAAACTGTATAGTAAATAATCCAGAGTTGTCCTGATTTGTTTCAAGATTGGTTGATATATAGTGATTAGTTCAACTATTACATGCACATAAAACACATAAGAATTTTCCTTTTAAAAGGATTAAGAAAAGCCAAAATTAATTTTTGAAATAGATTAATAGGCTATATATTTAATATAATGACAATTTTTTTTAATGGAAAAAAACAAAATATAAATTTTAGATATAAAAAATTGTTTTCACAACATCATAAATACTTTTATATATTATTATTATTATTATAGTATTTTGTCAAATACACATTTATTTATGTATCTCTTATCTATAAACATAGTTACAAAGTGATTTATGATATGAAGGCAATCTATTTACACATGAAAGTGTGGTAAAGTGTCATCAGACCATAGAAACAAATGTCCACCTAAATAAACAAATAGTACATCTTTATAAAATAAATAATTTATACATTAAAGTATATCAAAATTAATAATACTATTTAATGTTGTGTAACAAATAGATACAATGCTACTATTACTACTGTGTTTAGTATCATAAGCATAATTAAGGTATGTCTCAATGTCAAGAACATAACCAAACTGCAGATCAAATAAATCCTTTAGTTATGTGTATGAAGATCAACCTTAAAACATGTATAGAAAATAATTAACAGACATAAAGTTTCTAGACTCTGTCTTTGTGAAGTAGTCGATGAGCGTAAAGTTTCCTTCTGTGGTTAAATCCGGCGTTACATTCTTGACACTTATAAGGATTTTCCCCTGTATGGATTAGCTCGTGTTGTTTAAGCGTGCTCTTTGCAGGAAAATTCTTCCCGCACCAATCACATCCGTAGGGCCTTTCGCCCGAATGAAGTTCCACGTGTTTTTTTAACGTGGATTTATAGAAAAAGCACTTGTTGCAGTATTTACAAGGGAACGGTTTCAGGCCGGTGTGTATTTTAACATGACTTTCCAGCTGGTCACGCCAATAATATGACCTGTCACATTGTTGGCACTTGTGTGGCCTGATGTTGCTGTGGTGGACGACATGTCTGTTTAAATAACCTTTTGTGCGAAAACACAACCCACACAAATCACATTGAAACGGCTTTTCCCCCTTGTGTATCATCATATGGACTTTAAGATTCGTCATATTGGAGAAAAGTTTCCCGCATTCTTCACAAACATGGTTTTTACTGAGTCCTTTGTGTGATAGAATATGGGTGTTGAGGGTTTTCTGGACCCGAAATGACTGTGAACATTCTTCACATTTGAAAGGGTAGTTGTTTGTGTGTGATATGGAGTGTGTTTTAAGAGAGGAAGTGTTGCGGAACGACTTGGGACATTGCGGACACTTCACAGGCCGCGCATTCGCGTGTATTAACATATGATATCGTAAAGATTGTCTATACTTGAAGGATTTTTCACACGAGTTGCATGAAAACGTAACGTTTCGGTGTATACTCATGTGTTCTCTTAGACCATTCCTGCAACTATAACTTCTGTCACACTGCACACACTGGAAACGATCCTTCTTATCGTTTATTACTTCTACGTCGTCGGAGAGATCCGATTTGTGTTTCTCTGTATTTAAAGTAGTATCTTGCTCTAGATGTTTTGTTGTACTTATTTTATCACTAGCAGTAGTTGATGGATTTTCAGCATCGGCTCCAGATTCATCCTGGAATGAAATAAAATAACTTGTTTGTAGTACGTCCTAATAATTTTGCTTTGATGAGAACATGATTGTGTCAGGATTCATATTGTATAAGTATGTGTTAAGTATATGCAGTTAAATTTTTTTTTAAATCGAGTGAAACCTAAATAAAAATAAATACGCATGTTTTAAGAGCGTGAATTAAAATGAGTACAGTTCCTTTCAAATACACTTAAATAAGTATTTTTTTTAATTTATGTTTGACTAAAGAAATTTTAATTGGTGATTTATTGGTAAAGACATGCAAAAGGTGAGGTTATTTTTCTCAAAAAGCGGTGATATTATAAGCAGAAAGTGATATTATTTACGTAGATACAAGTCGAATTAGTATTCAATTAAAAAACTAGGATAAAACTGTCTACATTTTTCATTCATATTGTGTATTTAACTAATTATTTGGAGAGAAATCAAATATCTTCTTAATAAAATAATATTTGTAATATATAATGACTGGAAAAGTTGTAAAAGTCAGAGAATTTAAAAATATAGTTTTGCTGGACACCCTGGTTAACTCTGAGAGGAATAGTAACTCCCAGCAGTGAATATTAATACTGTCCAATTTTTATCTGACAGCTAAAACATTTAATAGATCTACTTTCAAATATTGACACGTCAAGTCATGTGTTCTACAGCCGTCACTTTTGATAAATAATGTCAATAACTATAACATAACTCGAATAAAGTAATAAGATGTTATCAATGTTGGCCACAAAAGAACGTGTTTGTATTTTCTAGAAGGTCATTTCTAAAATAATTTGACTATATATTTGAACATCTTGACAAATTTTAAACTAATAGAAAGTAAAGCTTAAGGTATTAAAATTGAGTTTGATTGTTTAATCTTTGTTATAATTTGTATAAATATTAATTACAAGCAGTTTGTAATTTACTGGATCCTTGCTTAGTCCCAGATGTGACTTATTTAAAACCATTACTATTTGTCACGAATAAAGTGACAGGAAAACTGGGCAAGGAAAGAATGAAAGCAATGATGTTTGCTGAGGACTTGATGGTATGGAGGAAGTACACAAATCTGACACCTTAGCTTAGCGGTCCCGGGACCAACTCCCGGCATGGCTGAAAAGTTTATTATTGGTGAAATGTGTGTTTCCATTTCACAGCAATCAATTAACAGTTGTGGACTGTATGCTGTGCCTGTCCTAGTCTTAAGTTATTTTATAAGGCATATGAAGCTACGACAGGTCTAGCAAGCTGGTAGTGGAAAATATATGGCTTGGATAAAACAATGACTCAGGAAACATGCTGGAAACAGTAATGGATGTAAAATAAAAAGGAAATACAGGAACAGCTGTTGGAATTGAATGAGGAAGTGAAAGAGTATGGAATGAAATTTAGTATGGCGAAAAATGAAGTGATGATGACGAGGCAGAGAACAAGACCAAGAAAGTTAATAGAACTGGATGGAGCAGATTTGAAACAAGTGAAGAGCGTGAAGTACCTTGGTAGTGTGATTGAGGCAAAAGGGGGCAACAGAGAAGAAAGAGTGAGACGAAGGCAGCAGGGAAAGGTTTTCTACAGGTGTGGAAGAGACCGACTCTGGAAAAGAGAAGTGCCCGAATAAATGTATGGGCATGAGTTGGGGTACATGAGATAGGTGAGTAAGCAAGGATGAGATTGTATGGATACATATTGAGGAGTGAAGGGGAGAGGATTTCAAGAAGATTAATGGATATGAATATGTACAGAAGAGACCGCAAGGGATGGGAGAAACAGATAGCAAGTGTGCAAGTGAGAGGAGAGTGGAAGAGAGTGCATGAGGAAGAATAGTGGAAGGACAGAAGGAGATGAAGGCATTATACTAAACGGACCCGGCCACAGGCCTGAAACAGTTGTAGTTGTTGATGATGATGAATGAGCAGAGTGTTTATGAGTGCATTAATATTGAATAGATAATATAGCTCTAAGTATAACCATAATATGACTAACTATAAGTAAATATAATATAAATAATATTGAATACAAACATATAATATATAAGAGACAAATTAAGGATTTTTTTTTAAAAAATGATTTCAAAATATTCAAATTTATTAAAATTACCTAAACAATTATAAAAACAAGTGTGTTGAAATTTTACTGAAATAACAATTAATAAAGCTTATGATTTAAACCAGTTATATAACTGAATAACATTTTAAATGCAATTAATAAAATAGTGATAGTTGCAATGTATGAGCCTACTATTTATAATTTAGTTTTGTAGTATAACAGTTTATGTCAAATTTGATATTGAAAAACAATATTTATAACTAAAGTATTTCTTGATGAAGGCGGTTGGTTTTTAAGTAAAAAGTGCAGCCTATTTTCGGCAATTCTTCATATTTTTTAAAATTCTTTTACAAATTTCTCAAATTTTCAAGATTCATTTTTAACTTTCAAGATGAGATCGAGATTTTTTTTTCTCAACTCAAATCGAGATATTTTCGAGTCTCACACATCTCTAATTGAAATAGTTTATTTTAGGAAAAAATTATGTCTGCCACCAAGAGATAGTAATAGGATTAAGAAGAGCATCAATTGTAAAATAGTCCTTTCTTAGTGTTATGTAACCAGACAGATCAATCAAAACAACATAATGTTCCTTTCATACTAACAGTATTAGAACATGTCAGAACATCTTCACCGATTCTTGAGGTATCTTTTGACTCAGGTTGCTTTGTTTACAATATCGCTTGCATTTTTTACTGTACTCTTTGTTTACCCTGAAAGCATGCTTACCTTGCACATTTCCACTATGACGTAGCTTATAACATAGGCCCATAGTGTAACTTGTCAAGGAGAGACTGTTTTCTTTCAGGGAGAATGGAGTGTACATAATGTTTAACTATTTGTTTGGGTTATATTTACATAAATAGTGTAGGAAGGTGGTAGATACAATTTAGTGGAAATGTAGCCACATCTGTTGGAAGGGAAAGCATGAAACCGTTTAGGGAAAACCTCCCTCAGCCCAAGCCTCAATCACCTGTCATCATAAGTTTCGTCTATTGCAACTATGAAAGGTTAGACCATTCTACCACTGATCCGTGTCCTGATGCAAGTATTAGGAGTTAATTGACAAAACATTCAAAAACAAACATAAATATCTTATTGCAGATGATCAACACAATTTAATAAGATAATAAAAGTAAATTCTTGTAATCATCATCATCATGATTAACAAACTTATATCTTGGTTATTTTTTCAGACATTCATATGATTGGGTTGGTAGGGCTTGAGACCTCCTGATTCTTGATTATTATGTGTAATATTTAGAAGCATTAAGAATTAATGATGTTGACATTAATTTACATTTAGCACCACCATATAAAAAGGAAAAAAATTGAAATATTAACAAGACATTTTGAAATATATAGGATAAATAAAATATTTCTAATACCTATTCAATATAAAAAAAATTACATTTTTTTTAACCAGTGTAATCTATTTTAATTAGACACATAGTCTTCACTTTGAACATTGTCCTTATTAATTAAAATCCTTTATTAGCTTTAAAAGCAACATTAAGGGTTTAGTTACACTTATTCTAATATAGAAACCAATTTCTTGAGAAATATACTAAATAAACACAAAGTTGTAATTATAAGAGAGATTTTAGAGATTAAAAAAAATACAATAAAATTTATGTCAATTCATTTGGGAGAAGGAACAGGGCAATGGACAGATAAAATAAGTATTTGTATTTGAAAAAAATAAGTTTGTGGATACAAAATTAAACAATTAATAATTATTATGATGGAGGGAATTGATGAATGTGATATATATATTACAGATAATATGTTTAAACAATAGACTCTTATATTCAAACTTCTATTTGTTTGAATATTAGAACATGTAGATAGATGTAAAGCTTCAAGAGAAAAAAAAAATGTTTACATTAATCACATGTGTGTCTCAATGGCAGTGTGCTTTAGAACTTCTGTCCCCCCTCCCCCTATTTCCACTTTCTCCCCTCTCTCCACCAAGCCATCCAGTAGTAAATGACACAATGACAAAGAGTAAGCAGAATTGCAAATGACACAATGGCAAAGAGGAAGCAGTAATGCAGAGAAGCAATACAACAAAGCAATACAAATCCCCATATTGTAATCCATTTTAAAGGAGTCATAAAGTCAGTCCTATATCACGAATGTTAAATCTTTGAAACTATTGGACCTCTGACTTCAGCTTCAAAATGAAAACTTATATTATTATAACAATATTTGGTAAATATATCATTTTAATTTTATACTTTTTTATTCTTTATGACAAATATTTGTGATTTGTATTGACCAATTTATTAAAATATACATTGGCAATGCCAAAGAAGCTGTTGTAAGTACTGTACCAGGGAAGTTAATGTATGTTGGGTTGGTAACACCAAGATTATCAGTTTGCTCTAAAAAGACAATGGGATCTGTAGTTACTAGTTATCATCTGTGCGTGAAACAATACGGTTATGATACAAGTCGTTAATATAGTAGCAATGCTAGTCTAAAGTTCATTATTATGTAGTTCAGCTAGCACATAGTAGTACAGAAAACACGGCACAGTCGTTTGGACATTACATAAAGTATAAATTTATTTACATGTACAAATAAATACGTATCTTGAAAACTGTTGTAACATCAAGGATAATCATGGCGGATTCAAAAAAGCCAAGTGTGTTTAGTTTGACTGGAAATGTGAGTGAAAACTGGCGCAAATTTAAGCAGAACTTTGAAATGTTTATGTTAGCTTCGGGAAAAACTGAAAAGTCATTGGAAGTGAAAGCAGCAATACTTTTAACCTTGTTGGAGAATAAGCTGTAGAAGTACAAAACACATTCAAGCTAAGTGATACAGAATGTAAAAACAATAATACATTACTGGCTGCATTTGAGGCACATGCCAAACCAAGGAAAAACATGCCATATGAACGATTTATGCTGTATTCTCATAAACAAAAAATGGGAGAAACTTTTGACCAATTCAAACTAATTCAAACATGCAAGTTTGGTGATCAATCTGATGACATTGTTTGGGATTGCATTTTCATGGGGACAAATGATCCTGCATTGTAAAAATAACTTCTACAAGCGCCAGGCCTGATGTTAGAAAAGGCCTGTGACCTAGCGAAAGTGGCTGAGGTTAGTCAAGAGCAACTAAGCCATCTACAAATGTCAACATCGTCAACTCCAGTTGTAAGCTCAGTGCCGGTTGCTGTAGATATTGTGCATAACCAATTCAAGAGTTGTCAACGAGAGAAATATACAGAGCCATTGAAATACATATTTAATGTTGCTGGTGCAAAACTACTCATGAAAGGCATCAATGTCCAGCATATGGTAAACAATGCTCAAAGTGTGGCAAATGTAATCATTTTGCTATTGTATGTCAAAATATCAGACAAGTGAAGACTTTACAACACAATAATAGTGATAGTGATGGTGAACCTTTGTATGTAGACATGATTGCAGTCAAAGCGACCGAATCTTGTAAAATTTCCCAAAATGTGCAAAATAAACATTCGCAAGAATGCTAGGCCACCTAGACATCCGGCACAAACTGTGTACAGTAAACTTAAGTCAACTTTGGACAAGTTGGTAAAGGATACAATTGTTGTGAAGGTTAAGGAGCCCAGATCGTGGGTAAGCAGCCTAGTCATTGCTGAAAAACCTAATGGTTCATTACGGCTTTGTCTGGACCCACAAGACCTAAAGATAGAAATAAATATGGAGTGTTATCAAATTCCAACGATTGAACAATTGACAGATAAATTATCTGGTAAAAATGTTTTTCACTTTTTGACCTTAAAGATGGATTCTGGCAGCTAGAGCTTGATGAAGAATCTAGTGATCTCTGTGCATTTTTCATTCCATGGGGCTGCTCTAAGTTCCTAAGGCTGCCATTTGGGGTGAGTTGTGCTTCGGAGAAGTTTCGGGAATGGAATGAACAGTTCTTTGGAGACATTAAGGGTATTGTAATATACTTCGATGATCTTTTGGTGACTGCAGAATCAGTGGAAGAACATGACAATATTGTGGCTCAGCTTATTGAACGTGCACTAATTTTTAAATGTTAAATTTAATCCTAACAAACTCCAATACAAGACCTCAGAGGTTCAATTTTTGGGTCATATGTTTTCTGCTAGCAAAATTAGGTCTGATCCAGAGCGAGTTTTAGCTATCTCATGTCTACCAGATCCTAGGAATAAAATAGCTGCAGAAGTTTTTATGAATGGTCAATCACTTGAGACAATTCATACCTCAAATGTCAACACCGACAGCTCCCCTGAGAGAACTATTGAAGGCAGATGTAACATGGCAGTGGCTACAATGGCACTCTGACTGTGTGTAAACTCTCAAATCTGTGATCAGTATCACTTCAGTTCTTTCAAACTTTGATTCATCCAAGCCACTGATAATACAATGCGATGCCTCACACAGTCTAACAGAGACTGAAAAGGGCTGGTCTCAGGTAGAAAAAGAGATGTTGGCAATAGTATATGCTACAAATAAATTCCACCTTTATATATATGGCCGCTCTGTAAAAGTCTTGACAGATCATAAACCTATCGTGGCTATCATGAATAAGAGTGTAGGTAAAATATTGTCTACTCGCCTTCAAAGACTTAAGCTTAGGCTCCTGATGTACAATCTCAATGTTCAGTATATACCTGGAAAAACAATGTATATTGCAGATATGTTGTCACAATCATACATACATGGTACATTTCCTGATGACCCTGGACTTAGTGAAATAGTATACAGTGTAAGTAGGCACATTCTGATGAGTGATCCTCGTAAAACAGAACTTAGAACAGAAACTCTAGCAGATCCTGTGCTTAATATTGTCATGAACTTTATGCAACAGGTTGGCTTCAATGAAGTGACCATGTTCCAGATCAATGTTGCCTTTATGGGCCCCTGCAGAATGATCTTCATGTGGAAGATGAACTTTTGTTCTTAAATGACAGAATTGTTGTACCAAGTAAACTAAGGATTAGAATGCTTACATTACTTCATGACGGTCACTTCGGTGTGGAAAAGACTAAAGCCAGAGCTAGACAGTTATTTTTTTGGCCTGGTATGTCTAGTAATGTAGAAAACCATGTAACTGACTGTAATGTGTGAAAAATTTTGTGTCTAATAAGAAGGAGCCACTTATCCCCCACCATGTGCCTAAACTACCATTTGAAAAACTTGGTGCTGATGTTCTCGAATTTGAGGGTCGGTACTATCTTGTTGTGGTTGACTATTTTCCTAGGTGGTTGGAGGTTATACTAAACAATCTTGTGACATAATAGATGCTTTCAAAATAATTTTTAGCCCACATGGAATTCCCTGGGTGATAATAGCGGATAATATGCCATTTAATTCATATGAATGCCGTACTTTATCCCAGGACTATGATTTTGAATTTAGAACATCAAGCCCTCATTATCCACAGTCCAATGGATTAGCTGAGAAGGGGGTTGATCTAGGTAAGTGAATTCTCAAAAAGAGTAAGGAAGAAGGAAAGGAATATTGGCTGGCTCTTCGAGAATATCGCAACACATCTCTCTCAGGGCTCTAATTTTCACCATCTCAATTGTTAATGAGTCGTCTTGTAAGGACAAGTATACCAGTTTCCACTGCACCTCTCCCCCCCAAGGCAGTACTTTATGTGAGTGAACAACTTGTTGCTAAACAACGCAAAGTAAAAACACATTATGACAAAAGAGCTCCTCATAAACCTGTTGATTTCAAAGATGGCCATGCAGTTGTACAAAAAATTAATATATGGGAGCCCGCCCTGATTATGCATGGACATGAGGCTCCTCGCTCATACATAATAAGTGATGAGTGAGGCAATGTAAACAGCAGCCTCGACTAACTCGGGAGTTTCATACTGATTACCAGGGTAAATTACAAAATACAACAGATGGCTCTAATGACACTTTGAATGAGGTTAGCAATACAACTCATTATGAACCTCATTATAATGCTGATGAACCTGTTGTGGATAACGCAGCTGTGAATGAAGACAGAAGTGATACGTCTGTTGATATCACAAATGATGCAAATGGTAATGCTAAATGTGTATTAACCAGAAGTGGATAGTGTATTGTAAAACCTACACGATATCGATAAGGGGGAGGTGTTATAAGTACTGTGCCAGGGAAGTTAATGTATGTTGGGTTGGTAGCACCAAGGTTATCAGTTAGCTCTGAAAGTACAATGTGATCTGTAGTTAATAGTTATCATCTGTCCGTGAAACAATGTGGTTACGATACTAGTTGTTAATTTAATAACAATGCTAATCTAAAGATCATTATTAGTATGTCTTTCAACTAACACATAGTATTACACTAAAAAGAAGCTTCCCATGAAGTAGTCTGTATTGGAGCATTTTAATGCGGTTAATTTGTTATTACTAATTATTAATACACTATAGCCATTTATGTGGAGTCAGTAAAAATCTGAGAGTGGAAAAATAAAGCACTCAGAGTTGAAGGCTTGGCTTACCGACTCCAAAGACCTGCCTATTAGTTTAGTAACCATTCAAGATACTCCCACTTCTTATTTTTGTAGCTATTTTTTATGACAAATATTTCGATCACATGAGTTTACATCCATTAAAATATGTATTACATGACTTTATTTTTTTTGTTTAACATATTAATTCATTTAATGTTTACATGTGTATTCTTTTTTTAGTGCTTTGTAAGATTCACTTGTTAAGGAAACATGTTAAATGTTTTCAAAAATATCCAAGTTTGATAATAAAAATGTTGTATGGGTAGAGAAAAAAAAATGCAAATTAATATCGGCATGTCATGTGCAAACCTTATTTAACTAACAATTCTCCACCAAAATCTGAGTCTTCTGATCTAATTTAAATGTATATTTTTGATACAATATAAAATATTTAATATGGAATATAAATCAACTTCTAGTGGATTAAATAAGTTAGTTGTAATAAAGTATTTACAGTGAAAATACAACAAAAGTGTATGCATTTTATTACAAAATTGAATTTAAAAAAGATTATGGTGTACACCAACTGTCCCTTTCGACTCCCATTAAAGATAATTACAATGTTATAAGCATCCTCTATTGTTCAATCGTTTATGTAATTACAGGATAGTAAATGGGTTCCTAAATTGTCCGTCGCGGCACCCTGGGGCGTCGACAGTCAGTCTGGAATGTCGCGGCTATAAGGAAAAACTAAAACTTATAATGTATAGTAAAATGCAACATGCAAATTGTCAATACATATACTCGTATATATTTTAAAGAATGGAATAAATCATACAAGAAAACACCCGTTTTACTATTATGAAAAAACTGTACACATGAGATCATGTATAACAAATATGTCTCTAATTCCTTCTTATTTAGTTCTGTAATTTTGTATTTTAACATTTAAAAGAATACAAGCTAGTAATGTTTAGTTACAGCTATAGCTGTATCTAGATATCATATTCTTTAAATTTAAAAATGACACCTGTACACGGGAGTTAAACCCAGGACCTTTAGCTTAGTACGCCAATGCTCTAACCACTGAGCTATCCAGGAATCGTCTCGAAACCCAGGGTAATTTTTAAATCATATTTTAAGGCAGAGTCTGTGGGGGATGTGCGGAAATCATCAGCTACAAATTTGTGATTACGTACACCACAGACTATACCTTAAAATATGGGTGAAGAATGACCCTGGGCATGGGACAACTCAGTGGATCAAACTAAGCTATTGTTGTGGGCAATATTAATTTAGGTTTGAGTCTATTATAACATTGATTTTTCCTGCACTTATGACTTTGAAAATACATTAAAAAGATTGAGATGCCATTTTACTAAAAATTGTAGTCAAAAAACATACAAGTTGTGGTAAAACAGTGGCAGGCACATGCAAAATGGTTGGTGGGCACCATGGTGCAAGACACTGGACTGACGATGACAAGATCAGGATTCAAATTTCGATAGCATGTACCAAGAGTGGTGCATCCAAAATGGTTTTCTGCTCTCCCTACACGCAAATTTATGTACACTTCCTCTAAATTCAACCTTCCTTATCCCTAACACATTAGTGTAATTAGTTTATATATATTATCCTGGGTGAGCTAGTTATATAGGGTGACACAGAAAATTATAAAAAATTCTCTATTTCGTTAAATGATGAAAAAGTTTTTTATTAATTTAAAAAAAGCAAAAATATGTCTATTAATCTGCTCATCTAACAGTGTTAAAACATAATGGTTTACTTATTATTTTTGGGATAAAAGCATTCTATCAAATATTCAGATACAATGATAGTAATAACATATTAACTAGAAAATACCTCCATAGTTATGCATCAGTCAAACTACTGTAAATATAATGTTTGCTGGACCTTTAGTATAAAATTAATTACAGTATGTACTAACTTGCTCTAGAGATTTTACCATATCTATCCAGTTCCAATTCAATGTCGAATGTGAACTGAATGGGAATTCAAGCATAGGATTTTGATATGAGATTAAAAAACATGAACCAATATTTTTAGATCTCCTAAGAAATAATTTAGACGTTTGGAAGAATGTGCACTTTAATAGTAATAGATAATGCACCCAATGAGCTTCTGCTATTAGTTTGAAGAATGGGCTCTTTCTGAGTTAGCCTACCTATTTAAAGTGACAAGAGAAGAGATGCGACATGTGGCATTCATCTCACCATCAACATAATTTTGTTTAATTCAATTATCAATAGTGTAAATAATATATACAATTTACAATCAATCGCAGTTGAGAAAATAAAAACTTTCAAACTGTAACAAACAGTTAACCCAAAGTTGGAAAAAAAAAGTGTTTTTGAAGTATCAGCTATAATAATTATTGCTATCATCAATAATTTAATACTAAATACATTTTCACCCTAATATTAATAGCACCCATCAATGAGATGTTAAACTACTTGTTTTATTAAGCTGTGTTGCCTGTAGATACCATCAATGGTTTGAACTTTACTATTTAAGAGGGATTTAAAACAATGCATCAGCATTCAACTAGAAAGATGACGAAAAGGGGAGGGGGGATCCCCAATGCATCCAACCCATATTTAAACCAAAATTTCCTGGCTCACACACCTAACTTTGCAAAATTATGTCAGTTCTTTACAGTGGGAGTTTAGGGAACACAAGTTATAGGCAGTATTTTTGCAGTTTTTATATCAAAACTTATTTTTGGTAAAATGAAATCAAATATTGCTCCAGTAGAAACATAAAGAGTTTCATTTTATTCTCATGGTAACCTCAACCTTTTTATCTTCATGCTGCTAGAACTGTTGATATTGCCAGGTGTAGAAAATTAAACTTTATGTTTCTATTGGAGCAATGTTTAAATTATGTTGGTCGAAAAAATGTTTTGCTATAAAATTACAAAAATACTGATCTTTCCTCGCATCCCCCAAACTACTATCTTAATGTACATTAAGTTGAGCTGCTGCCAATTCCAGAGAAGCCGCGGAAGTATCAAATGTTACATGTTATTTTATTTACCTTTATTTTTTTTGAGATGCACACTGCTAAGTCTGGTTCCACACAAATATCTTCTGGCTCAACCTTAACTGGGCCGGAGGTTTGTGCAGACACTTCCATTTAAATCCACTAAAAACAACCAAAGAAATATACATAGCTCTTGTTGGATTTAAGTGATATATTCTCAACCTACATGGGATGTAAACTTAGGATCCTTAGATCAGTAGATATTGTCATAAGTTCGAGTCACCCACCCCTTCCCCTTATGAAATAGGTATGAGGAAGGTAGAGTTTTTAATTAATATGTACCCACATTTGTATAAAGGGAGAGTTGGAAACTGTTTGGACAAAAACCAAGGTTAGAAGGTTACCTTGGTATCTATGGCATGATACACACTAGGACGATACGATTTATATTGTGCAATCATCGCGAGGCGGGACTTTTATCTTAAGATAATTTTGCTGCAAACCATATTTTAGAGTTTCCCGTTCATCAGTTGTAACTATGAGCTCTTTGAGTGAAGATGATGTTCCCGTCATGTTTTGATATTTGAAGAACAGGAAAAGGAAGAGAAGAAAGTATTGGGTGAATCCTATAGTTTAGTTAAGGTGTGACAGTTCCGCAGTAGTTTCAAGAGAACTATCTCAACAAGTTCTTCCAGACCAAACCTGCCATGTCAGCTTAATGCCGGGATCACGATCAACTTAGTGTTAACTTAACGTAACAACTCGAGCCAAACATCTTCATTCTTGAGTATGATCTGTGATTTGTACTAGTTTTACAGTGATGATCTGTGAATGTTTATAGTTTTCAATCGATATAATAAATATATATTACACATTTTTTTGGATAAATTTAGCTTTCCTATTTTAGTGTAATTATTTTGTTTCAATGTCTGATCACTAGAACTTACGCTAAAGAGTAAACATTAGTCATAATACCAAAAAATGAGTTACTAAATATCCCTGATGACGTCACTCGCATAATGATTGGCTGGCTAGATCACGTGATACCCTTCAAGTAACATAAAGTAACATAAAAGACCTCCCAGGACATCTCTTACGTTAAGTTAACTGCAAGTCAACGTTAAGTTAGGTGCATCGTGATCGCTTCCATTTAAACACACAAGGAGGTTCTTTACGTTAAGTTACATTAAGTTAAGTTTAAGTTGATCGTGATCCCGGCATTACTGTATTCTTTAAGAATATAGTTCCATAATATTTTTGCATCATATTAATTAAATAAATTAAGAATGTTTCTTTGACCTGGCTTGATCTAGACATGTCGTCACATTGAAATAAGAGACTAGCAGAGCGTGTTGCTTTAATACATACATCCTAAGATAGATGTCGCCATCGTACTGGTGTGTACCCGTTTTGTCATTTCCATACAGTTTTAATTTGCACAAGCGATACCTATCTTATAAGAAAATTATCACGTATCGCTTCGATATGTATTGTACCATGCTGGTTGCCTATACCCGCCAGTAGACAGTTTTCTCCCTTTCACCACCCTCTGCGTAACATCACCCAGGCGCTTAACGACAGGAATTCATATCTAAATTATTGGCTTTATGACTTTCTTGTTAAAAATAACCATAAACATGAATGTAATCACTAAATTCAATTCCAAACAAAAATGAATTATTTATACAGTCTAATAATAACTGTCAATAATGGTGAAGATGATTTGGTAAATATAGTTCCCTTAGTTTGGGTTTGCATGGTATTGGTGTTTATTACTAATATTAGTTTTTACTCTCAGCAAGTCTTAGTTCCCGTTCGGGTTATGTTTGTGTAGTTCTAGAGTTAATTATACTGTTGCTGTGTGTAACCAGACTTACCAAAAACAAATAAACTCAAATGATAGACTCATTAGTTGCCGTTTTACAACCATTAAAGATTCAAAAATCTGTAAAAATGGGCAGGAGGACAAGAAGTGGAAGTTGAAACAAGTTTCATGTTTAGTCTGTGAAGATGATGAACCAAACCTTAACTATGAACACCTTTACTTTGTTGGAAAATAAGAGCTAAAATCAACGGCTGTATTGTTTTTAAAATGGCACAGTGATTTATTGAGGAAACTGTAACTCACTTTAGCGTGTGGGTAAGGATGTGAAAAAAGTATCAACACTATTATTTTTTTTGCCATCTTCACTATACTGGAATTAAATGTTTATTAGGGTGGTCTGTGGAGGAAGAACAAATGACAGTGTTTCTCAATTCCCACTCATTTTCTGTGTGACAAACAACTCTAGCCATTCAATCTCTTTTAGCACATAATAATTAATAGCTGTTCTTTCACCAACTTTAATGGTTAAAGAAGGGTACAAAATAGGTTGAAAAAATATATTACTAATCATATCCAGCTATTAAATAATTTTCCATGAGCTACATTTTTATAGATGTTTTGAAAGATGGCATGGTAAAACCTTTTATAATACCCATCATACAATACTAGGGCCTATCTATCAAACCTTCCGAGTTCCAAAACACAACAAAGATGCCGCAAAATATCCAAGTGTGGTTAAATAATTATAATTTTCAGTGTTTAAATAAATATGAAAATACAATTATGATGCAAAAGTTGAAATTATCAATACTAGATTTAAAAAATCCAGATTAAAGTTTTGATACAATACTTACTGTCATCAATACTTTTTTTCGATACTAGTACGGTATCAATATTTTTCTTCCGATGTTTTTTTATGAGTGCAGTATCGATACTTTTATTTCGATATCACATTCCTACAGGTGAAGGTAAAACTAGGTAAAAAGGATTAAGTGATTTATGAGAAACAAAGAATATAAAGTAGAAATAAATGTTTAACAAGACGGTTATAAACTACTTATTCCAAATGTTATGATCAATCTAATAAGGTATAAGTACAAGAAATTTGAAAAAAAATGGGCATTTAACTTGATTTTTTTAAAGCAGGTTTAATCTAAAATATTTGATAAAAATTAATCAAAACTATTTATGGCTTCTTATATGTAGCCTATAGTTTAATTACCGTAGTTTTGAATGTAAAAATTGTCACCATGTCTCAAATGTGCAATAGTTGGCAGCTGAACACTCCACAAGACCAGTTAAGTCCTTGCGATGTTAGAGTGGGAAGCTTTACAGTCAAAGAAACCAATAACTGTCTAATTCTAATATTGACACATCAAGTACCAACATGATTTCAAATTTAAAATTTATTTAATCTAATGATTGTTTATTATGATCATTAAAACTCTTTTGAAGAATTTTTGTAATAAACCCTTGCCCCCACCCTTCCCAAAAAAATGTGTGTGTGCCTTACACCTAATTTCTAAAGAATGTTTGACTCATTTAGGTCTTACAAGGTTCATACACAAAATAATGAATTTTTTTCCTGGACATTTCAAGGACTCAAGGATTTTCTACCGTTCCTCCAGGACAAGTGTATAAAGTAATCATGGCAAAATATACAAAATTACATATTTTCTTTTATTTAATTCAGGCTCCCAACTCCCCTACAACTTTTGACACCTTTTATTATTTTTTTAATTTATTTCATGATGCCATGAGATATTCAAATAATTAAAACATAACATGAACTCACTTTCAAATATGGTAGTCCTTGGTGAAATGTGGGTTTCCCCTTTCACAGTGATGATTTAACGACCAAGGGCTGGATGTTGTGTCTGTTCTAGATATGAGTTAGTTTATAAGTCGTGTGCTGATATAATCAGTCAGTTTAGAAAGTGCATGTTAAATACCCCAACTCTCACCGTTCATATTATGCATGATAGTTTATGCTATGTGAATTACAAAAATAAGATTTATAAAAATAACAATAATACAACCTAATTTTATAATGAATGATTCAGTAGCTTGATGAATGATTTAATGGGATTTAAAGGGATTCAAACACCTTAAGAATTTCCTCAGATATCTTGGAATATCATCTACTGACACACTCCTGTTTCCTTGACCTTTTTTAAAAAGAGGGGTAGGGGGGGGACAATAAAATTACCAGGCAAAGATTGGAAAAATGAGAAATTCCATAACATTTTCAGGCCAGGAAGAAATATTTTAAAATTCAAGGTTTTCCATGACTCGTAGGAGCCCTGTTACAAACACCTTACCCCCCTCACATCTCAAGTGTATCCAAATAGTCTTGAGGATCCTTGGAAGGACCCTTGAGTTGTATAGACTTGATGGTTTCACACTCCCCACTCACTTCATATCAAGGCTGCATCAGCCAATTCTAATGGCAGCAAGCGTTGCTACATCCTTGGAACCACAAAGCTACTAAGTAGGTTACCAATGATCTTAGATAATAGGTACCGGTATGTCAAATACCATCTATCAGACCTAATAAAAAGCCTATGGTGTTTAACATTCACACTATTTTATTGTTTTACAAAAATCAAAACATACCAATATACAATTTGGTGATAAATGGTAGGCAAAGATTGATTGGGAAAGATGCATACGCACCTTATCACTGTATTTCATTTAAGATACAAGCCTAACGAATAATTAAAAATTTAATAACATCAACTCGCAAGGAAATGGTGAATCCAATACTTATACATACCGATACAATACTTATATTTACTAGAAATCATTTTACTTTTCTAATTTTTACTCAACTAAATAAACCTAAGTCCATATATGTAAACATATGTAATAGACCAACACACCGTTTTATCCATGATCTCTTACAATATGTTTCTTACACTATTATGAAAGTCAAATTGATTGTTTTGTGAATATTAATTGAGAGTCTAATATACAAATGGAATGGTAACAAGGTTAGCAGAAATCTAGGTTAGAATAGAACCTCAATATATATATATATATATATAGGCCTATACGATTACTTTATTTTAATATTTAACTTCTGGTAGGTGTTTCTACACTATGACGTTTTTAGTTCATTTCTATGTGACCTTGTGCGAGTTTGCTGGATGTAAAATCGTTAGTGGATATGCAAGTGTTTTCATTTAGAAAGGATTAGATTTTCAATAGATTCATCTGTTGTGAAAGAGAGTTAAGTGTGGTCAATGTAGAATAAAGTTCTGAGCTCTAACATTCCAAAAGAGAATATAAAAACAGTTGCTATTATTGATTCACCCTAAGCCGAGACCTAATGTAAACAAAGCCACATGAAAGTCTATGTTCCGAGTGTTGGGTGCTTCACATGTATTTATGACGTTTGCTGAGTCTGGCCTGAGTTTTGATAAACATAAAAAAAATACAAAAATGCCTAGTGACCTACTTTGCTATAGTACTGATCATACATAGTTGCGCCTGTTTAAAATATTGCACTGGTGTTCCACCAATCATGTAGATCCTTCGTGTAGTCATTAGGGAGTGTTTGTTTGCTTCCGGTCTCGGGCTAGGATGAGCCAATAAAAGTCAAACATCAGACCAAGGATATGTTGTCGACATAATGCTTCCATTCTTGAACTTAGGGCAGCGTAAGGGGTGCATCAGCATCCTTGGTGACAGTTTGAGCAGATCTACACTTGGTCTTGTGATTACCGATACAGCTGGCAAGGCGACAGCTCATAAGTAGATAAATCTGATACAGCCCTTAACAGGGACTTAAGAAATAAAAAAGTATTGCCTCTTTACGTACTATAAATAGTGATATTTTAATTGTACTTAAAAGGTACAATGCTTCAAATAAAATTACGTGACGGTAAATACTCTAAAAAAAAATAATCAAACATTAGTATCGACACATTAATATACTGACCAAGCATTGGAAGTGCAGCAGGAGATGAAACCACCACCCAGGACCTAAATCATAATAAAAAGAACACATTAATTCCAATGAATCCACATTTTTTACGCAAACAATGAAATAATGTATTTAAGTTTTCTAACAATGACAACATTTACTTACGTTTTACTTTCTACCATTTCCTATTAGTTCCGTATAAAGTCTTAAATCTAGAATTTAGATTTTTGCCCTAAAGTTCACACAGGGTTCACAGATAAAATTAGTAATAATATCATAAAATACTATGTGATAGCAAGACCAAGCAGGTTCTTAGTAACAACACAGGTGAACTACGAACGTATGGAGAACCATAGTGCTGGTATCTTGCGGCGTAGTGTGTCAAATGACCGCAGTCTAAAGTGAACAATAATTTTAGAATTTATTTGCATATACATTATTGGACCCTTAGTAGCAAAGCATCAATTATAATAGATCTATTACAAATCTACAATTTCTCAGTAAAATAAAAACAACGTTAATAAAGTAAAATGAAATAAGATCCTGTGTATCAGCTTAATGTACGAGTTTGATCCGTAGATAATATTATAAATAATATTGTGTTCTTGTCTGCTTTGACTATTATGCGTGGGCTACGAATTAACTCGTTATATTAATATTAATGGTATCCATGAGACAATTAAAATATTTTATATTTAATAGGTTTTCCAGGAGGAATGGTACAATTGTTACACACACACACCCTCACTTTACCAATTAGTGCTGAATATGTTAAAGGTAAATAGTTGAATATTTCACCAAGGGCGTATAAAGCTAATATTTCTAAGGGTGGAGGGGGAAATAGGAGTTTTGTTGGGAAATTTTACTCTACCTTTAGTCAGTAAAATACTTTTTAACAATTATATAAAGAGAGAGAGTGAAATTTTCCAACAAAACTCCTCTCTCCCCTTCCACCATACTTTGTACCTAGGTAGGTATAAAGTATGTTACCGACTAAAGGTAAAGTAACTACCTATATATATATATATATACACCTCCTCCTCAGGGGAGGCCTACAAATACCAGGGTGGATCCAGACCCCTTGTGTCTTATTAAAATTGCTCTATTGGATATATCCTCATAATAAAAGCGTCAATGTGTAACTGTAACGTGGAGGCCAAGGCCACCCCTCGGATACATTTTGACATAATATGTGGATTTATTAGAGAGTTAGAGGTGAATCAATAATAATTATTATAATGATCAGGTTTTACTAGTGATCTTTATACTATATTGGATGGACATAAACACCACTCTTGCAAAGGACCAAAACGTGATGCACAAGTTTGTCGTATGCTTGATCGTGAGGGAATAGAATTAAGGGTTTCTTTCAATGTTCTTATGCGAAAAGATATCTAAGGTGAATAAAAGTGTTACTGTTTGAAAATAGTGAAGTATTATACCACAATTGGCTGAAGAAACATTTACATTAAATGATATACAATTCAGTTTTAAAGGTAATATTGCATAAATATGAATATTATCTTTAGTATAGTATTTAAATAGTATGTAACTATCATCCATGTTTATAATATTCTGCCAAGACTACATTATATTTAAAATTGGCTATTAGCTTGTATACTTGTTCCAGAAACCATATTATATTAAAAGTTCGATAGTTATAATGAGATAAGCTAACGGCATCTTAAAACTTGATTACATTTTGTTTAAATAATAAACTTCGTGTATTTGTCTAAGTTAAAGCAATAATTTAATTTATAGGCTTGTAGGAAATATAACTTACAATATATTTTAAGATGTCTATCAGGTTATATATGGTTTCACAAACCATATTATATTGTAAGTTCGGTAACTATAATGAACTAAGTTAGCTTAAAACTTGATTAAATTAGTTTGAATGACAAATTTTATTTAGTGGTTTTACATTCAAACTATTTAGGTTATAGACTTTCAGGAAGTGGCGTATTCTCTGGGTATGCTAGTCCTGCGCCGCATACCCATAATGATATGGATTAGTTTTTTTTAAATTCAATGTTTGTGCTAATTGTTTAAATTATAATGTTTAAATTGTTAATAAACATACATGTAATGAATTATTAATTTTAAAATTAATTTTGGTTCATATTTAAAGAATACTGTGTTTTAAGTAATTCTTCTTCCCAAAGGCTCTACTTAACACAATAGGAAACCCAGGGCCTGCTGCTCGAAAACCGCAAGGCAAGCTATGGAGGCTCTAATGACCTTGCCCAATGTCTAGGGGATTGTAACACATTCCATTTCCACTCGCCCACAAGTCATTGGCCAATGATTTCGGGCTTTTACACTCCAGGTCATTCTGTTCATGTGTAGCGAGCAAAGCATTTTACCAACTATTGAAAAATGATTCAAGGTCACAATGTTTATTTATTAAGCTAATTTAGTATAGTTTAAGTAAAATTACATAATACAGTCAACTCTCGATTATACGACCCCGGGAATAACGTCCTTCTCGAAGTAACGACCCTTTTTTGGGGAATCGTGAAAAATGTGAAAATAAAAGGTCGAACATTTTAAGGAAATCGGCCTTAAAATGTGTTTGTTGCACTTGCGCTTATTTTTGTGAGCGCTGTATTACTAGTGACTGGGGTAAGTAAGGTATAAAAATAGACACCACCCTA
>CABFWB010003249.1:0-15904 GCA_902151455.1 Timema bartmani | reverse complement strand
GTCAGATTTAAGGGGGTAGAATGCTTAATCTTTATTTGTGTAGCGAACCAGAAATGAAATGAACAAAATAATTGTAAAAGATGAGTCCACCAGCAAAGTGTCACAGTGTTGACTCAGTTTAGGATATATTTTGGTCAAATTGTGAAGTATCAAACCAAGCCTTTGGCAGCCTAATCCAAGCTATATTTCCTTTTTAATAAACCTTTGAAATAATGTGAATATGTTTTGTTTCATTGTTCCTGAAATTTTAATACTCTTGTACACAATAACACCACAAAGACACAAAGAAAGTCTTCGTTTACCCTGGAAGGTAGCACTCACCACTTTGACCAAGGATTTACAAAACATAGAACCGGCATTGCAACCAATACCATCAAATAATTATAGAGTATAAAAATGTGACAAAGTGTTTTTGAAGGGTAGTTTTAATTATATAGAGGAACTAATCAAATAATAAAAGAAAACCCATTTTGTTTTGTAAAAATATAATTAATATTGTAAACTATACAGTCTGTGATTCATACATTTCATTAAAATAAAGAAAATATCAGCTGCCTGTATTTTAAGTACAGTTATTTAAAGAAATGTTAATGGAATGTATAATTTTAGGAATGAGTTTATGGAGTCAACCTTTTACATAATAATATAATAATTACAAATCATTTTGTTATCAATGCAAATTGTATTATTTATGGAAAGTGGAACAAATAATGGTCTTGCTTTCAACATGGGGCAGTTCATCAAATACATTAAATTATATTACAGTTCATTAATAAACTATTTGCAAATGTTTATAAAATTACATATCCCTGGTAAAAAGTCAAGGATGCTATTTTTTCCAAGTGGTTAACATTTCAAATAAAGTTACAATCAAGTTGCATAAAAATGTAAGAGAAATTACAAAAATTTATAGCTGCAATAATGTACATTAAACAGAATCATATATAAAAGGTTTTACAGATGACATAATTCAATTAACTATAAAACAAACAATAAAATAGTATGTCTGTACACACAGAAAAATTATCATAAATTAAAGGGCTCTTTGAAGCAAGCATTTAGATCAATTCATAGGTAGCCTATATATAACTTGTATAGCTATATATTCATAGCGTTGTGTTATATGAGGGAATGCTCCAACTTGTCCAAAAGGTAAAAGAGTGGACCGCAACATGAAAAGTAAAGAAAATCTGAAGGAAAATACCCAACAAGTTACAAAAGAAGTAGGCCCAACACAGAAAGAGGAAAAAAGTATACTATTATAAGAATCCAACAAAGCTTTCAAAAATCATCTTTCTTTATTTCTTCTATCCTCAAACATTCTGAATACACCTTAACCCATTCCCTGGCGCATGTTTATCACAGCTATCTATGCAGGACCGGCACCCATTTTTCTACTAGTATTCTCTTATCCAAAACACATTTTCCTTGCTAACTTATTTTTTCATTTATTATTGAGTCATTGTCATAGTATAGCATTTAACTTGTAGCCACATCTATTAGCTTCGATATGAAGTATTCAGACTGGCAAAAGTACAGTGGTTCATCAATAGATGGCATTACAATAACTTATTACAATGAAACGTTGATTCACGCCCGCACCAGGGAACGTTTGGGAAAACAAAGATGTTGTTCAACGCCAGGAAATGGGTTAGTGGTGGACAACACAATAATTGTAAGAGTTTGGGATTCTTTTAGAGCCTAAATATTACAACCAATTGTGGTTTATTGATGATAGTGATAAAATAAATCAAAACTACATAATCAGTTTATATCGGATTCTCAAAACAAATCAGATGCACTCCCAAAAGAGCTCGACCCATATGAAGAACAATAATATAGAGCAACAAAAATGAGCCAAATGCATCAAATAAATTTGAAGACTGAAGACTAGGCTTATGATATGATTTACAAAAGGTTCAAAGCTGCACATATTAAATGGGCCCCCAAAGTTTTTATTAGGAAAATAATTACAGAAATAATAGCTTTGATACACTGAACCTTGCTCTGCTTCCCTCTCCAAATCTGAATGAATCATGAGCTAGGTTTATTCCCTTCCAAATGGGCTTCCTTTTCTTGGTACTGCACTTGTTGGCTATCTTATAATTTCCCTAATGTTTCATGTTATAAAATATTAACACATTACTTAGTAATCAAATATAAAACGTGTTTACTTTGAAAGAGTCCAAACATTCCCATAGGTTCATGGTTAAAACATGTTAAACACAAGTATTTTTACTGACGAAGAAAAATTCGACAACACACTACCAGTCATTTATTTTGGACGGTTTCTGGAATAAGGCATTAAAATCAGAGCTCAAATGCACATTCCCTTTAAATGTAATAAAATTACGTTGTTTTGTAATATAAAACTGCTCAAAACAATATTTCAGTTATTTTATTACCTTGTGGTGTTCTCATAAAAAATATAAATTTTGAAAATAAAGTACATTTTAGATCACATTCTAAGTTAAACTAGGCCTAGACTTTAGATAATATCTACCAATAAAGAGAGAAAAAATTAAACATTACTTATTTCTATTGAAATTTATGTTTTGAGGCTTGGGCCACGATGATGAAATAAGAACTTCCCCAACGTTTCAGCTGTAGTTACAACAGCCTTCATCTTGGATGCACGATGAAACAAATAGTCTAAAGGCTGTTGTAACTGTAACGTCACATATTCTTTCAACGCCAACCACAAATACTTATTTCAGCTAAAACCTGAATTTATTATATCACTGTGAAGAACATACAAAATTACAGTTGGTTACTGATAATTGTTTATCATTATTAAATACTTCTAGCCAAGATTGTTTATCTGGTACTCCCCACCTTGGAAATCCAAGTTGACTTCATTTTTATGTAAACTATTTTATTAATCATAAAGCACAAAAAATATTAAAAGGTTCTCTCATGTGTTTTTACTTTTTAGTAGTCTATATATCTATGGTTTCTAGTATGACATGCAATAAAGTGGTATATAAAATTATAATTAGGAATGTTGGTAGTGCGGAGACACAAATGATTTGTATATAGGATATGAGCTTTAGAACTAGATATAGCTACTATTTTTGTAACATTAAATTGTAAAACTGGTAAAATATGGGCGGAATGTTTAACCATATTAGGCACTTTAAAAATAATGTTGTCCATTAAAAATATATCATATTTTATTCTAACAGATCTTCGTTTTACCTACAAATCCAGAATCTCGAATCATCCATGAAAAAAATTATGAACATAAAAGGAAAGAAACATAATTTAATAATATAAATAGTAACTAAATGTTTATATTTTGTTATAATCCATTCATTATAACATTCACACATTCAGTTAAGTGTTAAATTACTGGTCTAGGGTCTGGTTAAGTTTGTCCTATAGGCCTGATTAAGCTCCAATAAGCAGTAATATGTTTTCTTGTGTCCTTAAATTACAAAAAAAGCTTGTCATTGTAAAATATCACAATTCTTTATTTTATTTTAATTCGCAGAGAAATGTAACTATTTTATCTATATATGTCTCAAGATAAAGTTTAACTTTATTATGTTGATTAAAATCACTCATGTATTTTGAATAAACAATTTTAATAAATAATCAAATAATTCCTAAGAATAATCAACAGAATTTAAAAGAAGTGGTACAGTATAAGGTTTTAGTTTATAAAAACAACATATAAACATTAATAGAAGCCTAGCTACCATATAATATTACATAATATTGTGTTATATATGCTCAGATTCTAAAGTAAGCATTTAAGACACTTCATTGCACAACATGTAATACTGAAATATTAACAATAGAAGAGTACAAGGGAAATGTCATGTTACACACTTTTCCAAGGACATCAACTTCTATATCTCAAACCCCAACAAATACTTTTTTTTAAAAATAATTTAAATATGAGAAACCTCTTTTAACCATAATAAAATCTGTTTCCTGATTGTCTAACAGACGGCAGCACTAATTCAATTATAGTTCATATTGGACTTTCCCCATATGACCCTGTACACTTCAATTGTTAAATGTGCTTATAATTTCAAGAAAAGAAATTATAATAATAATAATCATGTATTATAGGCTGTAGTAAATTTGTTTGAAACAAAGATTGTGTCTTAAAAAGTTTTCCAAAGTTATATATGAGATGAAACATCTTAAACCAAGGTGCACGTTTTAATACTATAAATACATTCAGTGGTGCATCTAAGTTTCAACTTAACCATCAGCTGAGATAATGTAGTTAGGTTACAACAATAACCTATATTTTTAAAGGCACAATGTTGTGAATAACACATTTATACTGCCATATTTAACGCTGTGTGTAACACTAACGATTACAAATCAAAAGTTGGCAACTTACGAAGGATTAGACAATGTTTTCATCACTTAAAATGTAATTGTTTAATATTCTTTGAATTGTTGCTCATTTGTTTAAGCCGAGGTTCAAAGAGTTAATCCAAGTACAGAGTGTCCAATAAAACTCTAGGATAAAATTTCAGCATATTTCCCAGTTTTCCTAGCAAAATAATAATTTTCTTGATTTTTAATAAACAAGTTAAACAGTAGTATGTACAAAAATATGCTACAACCAGTGTCGGCGGAACCTTATTTGTGTGGAGGCGGGATTAGAAATGTCAAAAGGTGAGGAGGGTGTGAGAGGAGTTTTACCCCATAAAATGTTTGAAAATGAATGTCCCTAGAAGCTATTTTTTGATAGGTAGTCATCTGGAAACATGTTTAAAATTAAGACTCTTCTCGAAGCTATAGTAGTCATCCCCCGGAATTTTTTCAAATTTGGATTTGAATTTGCTTTGGTTACAGCCTTGTATTGTATACTTGGCAGCAACAGCCAAGCTGAAAGTTAGTTGTTCTATCTAATAGCTCGCAATATTAATTGATCACTCGGATGTAGCCGACAATATTTACAAGTCCATCATATCCTCTGCCTTAAACTATAAATGAGGAATGACCCTGAGCTTGAAATGAAACCCGAATGTCTCAGAGGTAAAGTATTGGCTTGCTAAGCCAAATATCCTGGGTTCAATTTTCATGTACAAGCGCTTTTTTTCAGCTAATTTTAATTAATTATTAGAAGTGGTTCTCACCTGGAAAATTTTAGTACATAATATGCTTTTAGAAGCTATTGGAATTGGTCTTCGCCTTTTAACTCCAGAGAAACGAAAAAAATCATTAATTTTTCCTGGTTATTTTCCCACCAATTCACAAAATTCAAGCATACTTAATTCCCTGTTTTATCAACCAGTGTCTGCCCTGAGTAAGTTAACATCGTACAAAATATTTGAGCAAGCTAAGAATTGAATGTTGATCAAAAGTGTATTTTTAACATTTACCAAATTCATGGGGTCTCTCCTATTGTATGAGATAGCATGGCAATACCCTTTAGAAAAAGAGACAATATATCAATTCAAAGCTCAAACTAAAAACCAGAATCATGAGTTTTGATATTTGTATCTAAATATATTGCTTTTCCACTAGTTATAGTTAAGTGAGAATGAATTAAAACTTTTTACACAGATAAAACCGAGTCTTAAATAAGCATGAAGCTTACCAAAAATAAATGGTTTATATTCTTTAGACAGCTATTGATGAATTTGTAAATATTTTTATCCAAAAGCTAAGGGCGTATCCACACAATTATGTTTGGGACACATACACACACACTATTAAAAATCTCTTGCTCTGAGATAATGGGAATGAAATCTGTTGATATTTTTAATGAGACAACTCTAATCAAGTCCCACTGATTAAGACACAAATTGCACATTAAATATATTGCTATCGACGACCATATTTCATTTATTTTATCAATGATACTTTTTTTATGAATGGTTCCCCTCATAACCAGGTCAAAAGCTGATTTGGTTATATTTTATTGGTTACATATTACCTCAATGTTCATCAAAGAGTAAGACAAATAAGCAAATAAACTTAATATGACCACATTCTTTGATCCCATTTTACAATCCTTGGTTTAGTCTTGGTAGTTTATGGTTGCAAATGGATTTTATAAGAGATTGACATTGAATTAAACATATTAAAACAACAAAGGATTGAGGTGTTGGTTGTCTGCTTGACTGTGAAATCATAACAATTAGAGGAAGACTTAGAACACTGCAACCAAAAGAATGCACCTGCCAAAAATTCAATATTATTTTGTTTGTAAAAAAAAATCAAACTTTTTCTAGATGCAACCATAAATTAGTTCACTGAAAATCTAAACAGGAATTTCAAATCCTAGTAAAATCCGAAACTAAGGGTTGATTCTTCAGAAACATAGATTTTATGTTTATTTTGTAATAACCTCAACATAACATATACAAAATAGTTACATTTATTTTTATTCCATATGTTAAAGTAACTGAATATTTTAAAGGCAAAACAATGTTTACAGAATAATATTGATATATAAAAACAAATCACAGTGAAGCAAATTTATATTCAAAATGCTTTAAAGGAGATCAATACATTGTTTAGCTTTTATCTCGTTTGGAATGATTTAAGTACCAGAAAGTCTTCAATACTTTGTTTTTAGAATATATTACCTATAAACATAAACTGGAATCAAAATGGTTAAAAACTTGGAATTATATAATACATTTTTACGTTATTATTATAGTTGATCTTGGAAATGTTTTAATACATTCCTAATAAACTTAAACTTTACAAATATTATTTGAAATATGCTAATAGTTTTATTTATTTGTTTTTCCTTAATTTGTGTATTCTATATCAAGTTTACAAATTTGTTTTATAAAATATATTGCAAATTTGAAATTAAAAACAATTTTGTATCCTTTACCATATTTCCCTTAAAAAGTATTCCCACTATGTAATCAAGTACCCGCCTTTTTTTTATTCCAACAACATTACCAAACACAATTAACTGAATTAGTTTAAAACGTGTATAGTCACTTTCAAAGAAATGTCAACAAAGTAGATTAAGTACATTTTTACAGGTTTATATAGCTGCTACAGCCCTACCATTGAAAGAACAAATTAATCAAACATACAATATCATATCCTAAAAATTATAAGTTTATGTATCCTCAAGCACCAATATCCTTACTTACACACTTTTTTTTCCACGACTTATTAACATCATAGGTATTTCATTTTCAACTTACCTATAAAAATGTAGAAATGATTTTTGATTCCTTATAATAACATTTCATATTTGGTATTTTCTCCTTATTGGACATAACTTTCCTGTACTATTTACAAAACAAGAGGTTTTCTAAGAATCTAAAATTGGAAGCAAATTATTTATGACCAAGATGAAAAGAGAGAGTAAAATGTTGCTCCATAATGCAGAAGCTACAAGTCAAGCATGTTGTAATTATTATGACAACACTGTACTAGTAGATTGTTTGTTCCCATTCATTCAGTATCAAACATGCCTTTTAAAGCCAATGCACACATATTCACTAGTACAGTCCCATCAAGTGAACTTGGACCTGGCAACTACTAACCAGCCGCTATCAACTTTAATTAGAGTTTAACACTAAAGGGAAGTAGCAGCACTAACTCTGGTTTTTATAACACTACAGCAGCTAACAAAGAATTATGCACCCTTTGTGCCAAAAATTACACTACTAATATCATGCTGATTAGTATATACCTAAATTTTATCAAAATATATGTATTATTCCTTTACAATTAAAATTAATTTAATTTATTTTCTTAGGTTTCTCACAAAAAAAAAAAAAAAAATTCACGGAAAATTATATGGTTCTCAAATTTTACTAACCTAGCAATTGCTTATATTTTTTTTCCAAGTAAAACTAAATTATTAAAAAACTCTTGTGAATAATACTAGATTTTTTTTGACAAGATAGACATTTCCAAAAATATACCACGGAACAGCATCTTACTCTCTCACACAAGTTGGTTGGCAATATATGCCACAATCTCAAGAACAGATTCACACTTTCTCTCCACGCGTTCACAAGTGCAACACCCCCTCATCCTTCACAGAGGGCAGAGTGAGTTGCTCGTCGAGCGGGACACCGGTAAGGTCAACAATCTCATCCTGATCATAACGGTCATCATCAGAGCCAGTGGTGGCTGCCGACTGCGTTGACTGGTGCGACCCAGAGGACAACTGACTGTTGCGAGAAAAGGACCCCCGACGGGGTAGTGTCAGAGTGCGCTGGTTGGCTGGCTTCACCGTGATGATGAGATTGGAACTATTGGCCACCATCATGTCTGTCACCTTAAATAAGAACAATGTTCACATTTTATATGTGACAAAAATTTATTTTATTTCACTTTTGAAATTAATTTTACATTTTTATAACTATTTTAAAATATCCATCGAGTTCAATTTAGCCTGAAAATGTTTTAAATATAAAGGGGGTGTGAGGCGAAGAAAAAGGAGAGTAAAAATAGTGAGAACATTTCAATAAATTAATGGTGAGTATAAGAAAAATTTGAATCGGTCATTTCAAAAAGGTAATCTTTTTCCATTTTTGAATACAACAAGCATATAATCCGAATAGGTAGTTGCTAAAAAACTACTATAAAAAGTGAAAATTCCTTTTTTATAAAACTTACTATAGTTCTTTTATATCCGTGAGCATTCCCATGTAAAGGGCCATATTTATGGAAATTTGGCTTTATACAAATTATATTATCTGTTTGTTGTAAAATATATATTTATGGAAATATGGCCTTTTTGAAGTGACAGATTCAATTACCATAATGACCATTATTTATTATGATCATTTGTGAGAAGAGCATATAACACCAAAATTTGTTTATTGCAATTTTAAAAGGAAAAATTCCAATCAAATATCTTTTATTGAAGACAATACTATTAAGCAGGCGCCAGTCATTTATTTATATCAATTTAGTAAAAATAGATGTTATGTCCATTACATTCAAACTTACTTGAGCAGATTTAAACTATTAATAGAAAAAACCTTTACTTCTGGCTATTTTAAGTTTTTTGTTTGGAAATTTCTTGCTAAGAAATTGATTAAATAATTTTGTATTTTTAAATTGCCAATCAGTTGATGTAAGAGGGAAGTTTCAAGTTCTCATAATCTACATTTCCCACACAAATAATTAAAGGCTTGGTTTAATAACGGAATTTAATTTAATTTTGTACATATAAAAAGGTTAGCTGTAGGCCTATATGTTGCTGTAACAACACATTAATAAATTCTTCTGCCAAGATATGAACCAACAACCATACAAAACGTATGATGAATAGATTCATGTTTCTAGAATTTTCAATGATAAGTTAACAGTGATGGAAAAACTGGTTACCGCTCACCTTGCTGGAGTGCAATTTAGAGCTAGTTACTGGCTGGAGAGATGTTTAGAGCTGATTATTGATACCTGGCTGGAGAGATGTTTAGAGCTGATTATTGATACCTGGCTGGAGAGGGTTTTAGAGCTGATTATTGAAACCTGGCTGGAAGGGGGTTTAGAGCTGATTAATGACACCTGGCTGGAAAGGGGTTTAAGCTGATTATTGACACCGGGCTGGAGAGGGGTTTAGAACTGGTTCCGACAACTTGCTAGAGATGGGTTTAGAACTGGTTCCGACAACTTGCTAGAGGAGGTTTACAACTGGTTCTGACAACTTGCTAGAGGAGGTTTACAACTGGTTCTGACAACTTGCTAGAGGAGGTTTACAACTGGTTCTGACAATTTGCTAGAGGGGGTTTACAACTGGTTCTGACAACTTGATAAAGAGGGGTTTAGAACCGGTTCCTGACAACTTGCTAGAGGGGGTTTACAACTGGTTCTGACAATTTGCTAGAGATGGGTTTAGAACTGGTTCTGACAACTTGCTAGAGAGGGGTTTTAGAACTGGTTCTGACAGCTTGCTAGAGGGGGTTTACAACTGGTTCTGACAACTTGATTAAGAGGGGTTTAGAACCGGTTCTGACAACTTGCTAGAGGGGGTTTAGAACCGGTTCTGACAACTTGCTAGAGGAGGTTTACAACTGGTTCTGACAACTTGCTAGAGGGGATTTACAACTGGTTCTGACAGCTTGCAAGAGGGGGTTTACAACTGGTTCTGACAACTTGCTAGAGGGGGTTTAGAACTGGTTCTGACAGCTTGCTAGAGGGGGTTTACAACTGGTTCTGACAACTTGATGAAGAGGGGTTTAGAACCGGTTCTGACAACTTGCTAGAGGAGGTTTACAGCTGGTTCTGACAACTTGCTAGAGGGGGTTTACAACTGGTTCTGACAACTCGATGAAGAGGGGTTTAGAGCTGTTCACTGCAGTCTACTGCAAAACATTTCACAACACTTCACAACAGTACACTGTAATGCACAAGATACACTACTACCAAAGCACAACACTTATTTAATCAAAGTCGGACATTGTTGGACGGTTGTACAGGAAGAGTATAGAAGTTGTAGCTTTGTTACACAATATGATATAAGTTACCGATATAATGAATTTGTTTATTATATAAAATTGTGTAGCTGTTAGATTATCCACCTGAATTAATTCAACTAATGTTTATTTTCCACTATCCATCTTGAGGCAAGTAGCCAGATACCCATTTGGTGACATTAAGCAGTGCCAGATTTAAGAGGGAGCTATTGACCCGGGGCCCTCACAAACTCCCACAAGAAAGAAAACAATTTTAATTTTCTATTGTTGATATTATCTATTAGCAACATTTTATTTGTGTATGGAATGGCAAGTAAAAAAAATATTTTTTTTTTTACTGATTTGCCTTCCCTCCCCCACTCACCCCTTCCCAACAAAACTTTAAAAATTAAAGTCATTTTTTTTCATTATTTCATTTTTTGACAATTGAATATCTTTAAAAGTTATTTGCAGTTTGATTCAAGTCTTTCAAGTTAATATTCAAGAATATTGCAAGGTGAGACATACATCTTGAGGGGAACTCTTTTATAAGCACTTTATAGTAGTCCTCCTCCTGAATTGTTTTGAAATTTGGATGCTTCTAGAAGCTATTTTCTGAGGTCTTCTCGACAAATTATTTTTATAATGTGGATGTTTCTAAAAGCTATTTCAATTGCTTTTTGTCTGAATTTTTCTGAAAAATTAGATACCTCTAGAAGCTATTTGAATTGGTCTTTGTTCGGCAATCTTTTTAAAATGGGTTTTTCTTAAAAGTTATTTGGAATAGTTCTAGTCTGGAAATTTTTTGATTTGTTGATTTAACGTGAACTGACCAACACAAGCCAAAATAAATGTTACGACACAATTGCACAAACTTTCTCATGTTGTGTATTATAGCTTAAAAGATAGGTTTTAAGCAAACTAACCTTAATTATTATGTGTTAATTATAAAAGCAAACACATCATATTGATCTCAGTAAACACTTTTTTATATATAAGTTTTAGACAAAATTATTTATTTGTAAAAATGAAGAGTATTCTTATTTATCATGAAAAAACTATTCCCATACACCCATTTTGAAAACAATCTTCAAGGTCAATTTTAAAAAATTCAAAACTTTCTATAATTTGTCATAAGTAAATTACCCTTTAATTAACTTATTTTAGATAGCTAAAAACACATTATTATTGATAGTGTAAACTAGTTATTCAAGACATTTTTTAACTAATTTGTAGAGCTATTTTCAAAAAAAATCAATTCTTACAAAACTCAGTCAATTGTTAACTACTATGGTATTTTTTTTTTAGAAAAAATTTAAACATAACTGAATTTCCCCCCCTAAAAACAAGTATACAGTGTTATTATTTGCTACGACTACACTCCCAAGATACCCATTTGGAATCAAATCATAAGAGCCGTTTGTAAAATATTTCAAGTTTTTGAAAAATCCGTAATCAGTAAACTACCCATACTAAATGAGTTTTTACCTCAAAAACCCGTGTACAGTGTTATTTGTCAAACTACACAATCCTCAAATATGCATTTTAAACAAAATCGTTAAAGACATTCTCCGAATATTAGGAATTTTCAAAAAATTTCAATCAGTTCACTACAATGAATTTTTGCCCAAAAACTAATAATACAGTGCTCTTTGAGATGTCAAACAAATCTTAGACACGCATTTTAATCAAAATCGTTGGAGCCATTTTTGAAAAATTTGGAATTCAAGATAGTCAATCATTAGTAAACTACCTTTAATTTGAGGGCTAGGGTCAAAATCAAACAAACCTCCAAAGATGTAATTCTATAAAATCTAACTATTAAGTTTGAACAAACTCCAATGAACCGTTTCAAATCCAGGGACAGACAAAATGGTAAAATCCACTTTTTTGGATTCATGTTCACATAAAATGTAGAGAGATAAGTCATAATCTCTAGATTGATTTTTTCATAATCACAATACTTTCTCTTGATATGATAATCGTATAGGAAACTAATATTCATAAACCAAAGAATATTTGTTAAAGGTTATGTTTGAACTGGCTGTTATAAAGGGCATATTGCAGGCAAAGGTAAATATTTAAATATGCAGTAGAAAAACTATAGACAATATATTTAGTTTGTTTGGTGTATACAAATTGTTGCCATAATCATTATATTTGTTGCATCATACCACATAAATATGAGCTGATTTTTCATTATTTTTTAACAAAAATAACATTTTATTTACCAGCACCTGCTACATTTATCACACGGTTCATGACATCACTCTCGCAATACACTCGAGAGCCAGTGAGTGGAAGATCGGGATCTGTTCAAATCTCATCAGGGCTTATTAAGGATGATTTTTCCTAAATGATTTCCCACTATTCCAACTCCACAAATGTGAGTACCCTTACCCTAAATTTAACCTTCCTTATTCTTAAAAAAATTAGCGTAATTATTACATATGAGTATAACCGGAATGGGTAGTACAACACGGTGCTAAAGAAACATATCAGGATCTCGGGGGTGAGGGCGCCACTTACCTGGTCCAAAGTCTTGCCCACGACCTCTATGCCGTTCACCTCCAGCACCTCATCGTTGACGGCAAGCAGTCCCGTGCTCTCAGCCAAACCACCGGGCACCAGTCTAGAGATGAAAATACCTGGGACCTTCTCTAGGCCTGCAGGGGTCACGCGCACAGACGTGCCATCGCGGATGTAGAACCCGAGGGGCTTGTCTGAGCCGTGTTTAAGGAGGCGCACCCTGCGACAAGTCTCCGGCACAATGTCCACGTCGATGATGGCCGACACCTGATGTTGCAGCCAACAGAGAGGTTTGTATGCAATTAATGAATGTACAAACTATCCTTATTTAGTTCTAGGATTAACAATCAGACCAGAGACCCCTAATTAGACACTTAGCGACACAATTCAATGGTAGAATGGTCTAGAACAGAATGCCAAACTTGAGACATGATCCATGATTCTATGTGGCCCATGGACCTTCTGATGAACCAACATACAATGCAGCCCAATTTTTAAATTGAGCATTGTGTTGTGAAATTCAGTAAGTTATGTTAGTGTTTCAAAAAAAAAAAATTATTCTTAACTCTCTAAAGGTAGATTCCCAAAAATTACTTAATTTCAGGTTAGCTACAATACTTTTATTGTAAAATTCCTTGACTTTTCCAGGTTTTCCAGGTAATATTTTTTTTAAAATCCCGAACATAACCTTTTCACAATTTTTCTTGGTGAAAAGCCATTTTTTCATTTATTACAATGGTCACACATTTTTCAACAACAATCCTAAGAGCCGTTAAACATCAACATTATTAAAATTCTAGTAATTAGGGTTTTAGATATTATTTGTGGTCCTGTGTAAGAATGTCAGTTATCCAAGCAATGCATTTTGTTAACACAGAGAAACAAAATCTCTCACTTTCGTCCATATATTTCGGTGCAGAATCAATCAAGTATTTAAAGTCCCTTGCTTTTACCTTTTTTTAATTAAATTCCCTGAAATTTACCTGCCTGTAACAACCATAAATTAGTACATCAAATATGTTCAATGTTTGGCAGCACACAAGTTTGTGTACAGGTTTTTTCTCTGATAAAATGGAACAAATACCAGAGTATTCACGGCTTAAGGACACGCATTTGTCATCAATTATGAAAGTGACCTCAACACAGGATTCAAAGACTTGCACACTCACCCTCACTGGAAAAATAGTATCATATATCTGGAAAAATAGAGGATATCTTAAAATTGTGTAAGCTTAATTTTCCTTTTAGAATTAATTATGAGGAAATTAATTTTTTAATCGAGATGTTTACTATAAATATATATATATATATATACGTATAATTTTTTTTTAAAGTGGCCCTAATGATCAAACAAGTTTGAAAGGATGACCCAAGGCATCACTTTCTCAATAGACTGAACTGCCAATGAAAGAGGGATTGGGGTTTGGCTCCTGGTCGCGGGCATGGTTTTTTTTAATGGTTTTTCACTATCGCTCCACACAAATGCGGGTCCCCCTCCTTTTAAATTCAACCCTCACCCTCTGTAGCATAATTAATACTCATGTAATTTGTGGTGACCAAAAAAAAAACCACCACTTAGCAAAGTAACAACTCATATTTTACCAAAAGTAAGGTTCGGTCATCAATGGGACTCAAACTTGTGAACTTGTGATTAATAGAAAGATGCACTACCAGCTGCGCTATTATCTGATACAGTTCAATTTATTAGAAAGGGTCTTTTACAAAATAGAAACATTTTCGTGCCCAAACTGACAAGATTTTATTATTTTGTTAGTGTTATTTCAAAATTATTGATAATATCCAGTAACATAACCATAAATTTACAGTTAAGGCAGTAACTGGGATGCAATTTTGAGATTGAGGGGAGGAGGTTTAGGGTCCACCACCTCCTAACAGCCCGATTCAGAGAAAATCAATGAATATTTAATAGCTCTAGAAATTATTTGGCGTTATTTTTGTGGTGACTAAGGGTAACTATTTACATATCGATAACATAGATTCAGTACTTTTTTTTTAGTTTATATTAGGTAGCTAAATAAAAATCACTCAAATGTACTGAGTATGTCATACACTTTTCTTGAGTTCATAAATAAAGGTTAAAAAAAATTATAACATGTTTAAAAGGCAGTTTTATTTCAAACTTTCAATCTATTTTGAAAACATTAGCTCTTTTTTTATGATCAAAAAACAGTTTCCAAATGTGAATAGGATTTTCTCATTTTCAAGGAAACTAAAGTTGGATGATATTTTTATCCTATAATTAGATATTAATAATTATTATTGTTTGAAATAAATTTGAATTAATCATCGGCTCCATGCTGTGATAAAGACATCCAAGACTATATTATATGCCTGCATCAACTAACCAGCCCTAGTATCTTTGTCAGTTTGAAATTTGAATCCCAATCAGATCAAATACTTAGCTTTATCAAAAATTGAATGTGGTACAAGAAATTCTGAAGTGTCTGTAAAGTTTCTATCTAAAAGGATGGTCCCAGGTGTTAATAAATCTTAATATGTGTTGAGAGATACTATTATGTACTGAAAGAGTCAATACCAGTTATTTTGTTTTCAAACTTCATCTTTTGTTATTGGTTAACCAGCATTTTAAATAAGGGATAAAAAGTGTATCCAGCTTCAACTTTTTATACAGAATAAAGAGGCTATTATATTTGTGATTATTCCAATTGGAAGTTTTAAGTGCACTTTAAATGTGCATAGCATGGTTTTATTATTAAGATGTAAGCTTGGTCTCAAAATGTAACCTATGTATTTGACTCATCTGCAGTATTCAATGTTTTAGTTCTACTTCATATGATTAAAAATTTTATTAAAAATTATTTAAAGTCTTGGTGCAGGGAAAGGGAGCCGTGAAAATGCCCCGTTTGTCTTACTTTGTGTGCTGATAATTCTTGTAGAGCTATCCAATAAGACTAACAACTAGACCACATGGTATGGTGTGAATATATCTAGCTCTGGTTGTTTGATAAGGTTCTTGTAGCTATCCAACAAGACTA
>CABFWB010003248.1:45179-83607 GCA_902151455.1 Timema bartmani | reverse complement strand
CCAGAATCTGATTACAATGTCCATTTGCCATCGTTGAATAACTTTATTCAATGCTTCATCAAAACAAATTACAAAGTTGTAACATGATTTTAGGTGGTCCAGTAAATTGTAATGAAAGAATGGAGCCAAGCCATGCACAATGAAGTATGCAGCCTTGTCTCCACCAAGAGTAAAGGCACTGGCAATGGAACACTCGGGAAACATCAAATGAAAAATTGTACTTACATTATTGCACGAATTGAAAGACTTTTTTTTTTGTCAACAACTTGCATAGCCCAAATGACTTCCGCCTTAGTTATATCATCTTTTATAACAAACGTGTTATGGTTTCTTCGAGCCACTACACTACTTTCACTTTTGGCAACAGCTGCCTTCTGCGGCTTTACAATTTCTGATGAAACAGAAAAACTCTTCGAGTAGCTAGCAGAATCACCACTAGGTAGAATGTCTTTGTGTGCCAGAGATTCTGTTGAAATTAGGGAGATCGATGAACCTGAATCACTTGATTTTTTTGTAGAAAAAAGTCAACAAAGAGCGTTGATTTGTCAAAGTCTCAAGAATTTTGATGTGAGTTGGTCCTTTTGCATGAGAAGTTAATGCTTGCTTTCCCATATTACTTAAGTTTATAATTTTTTTTGCACACTTTACAAAATGCCTGCAACTTTCAACACCACTGATCTAATTGAGAATTCAGGAAAATGGTCTGAGCTTAGCCAGAGCTGGTTGAAAACTGTTTTTTTGTTAGACATTGCTCGTGTAGCCCTAATCAGTCCTAATGCACTGTATCAAACGATACGATACGATGCCAAACCTTGAACAAGAACTAAAACAATGGATCACTAAAGTTAAGAGAAATGTCATGAGTATCTCTGCGTTCACCCTCTGAAAGAAAATGGTACCCAAACTTGTGTTACGGTAAGTTTGAGCATGGTAAGTTCCCCTCAGCTTTCTTCATTGGGGCAGTGGCTTATGGCACAGTAAATACAAAACATATTTTCGGTGTTTTTTTTAAGTGTGACATGAATTGTCATTTCCCTGACTTATTTTTTTCCCCTGACTTTCCAGACCTTAGGAACTCTGTATTACTAGCTGGAAATATATGTGCAAATTAGTCCTAGAGCAGCCATTTGCAAGATATCTGTAAAATAAAATACTATAAAAACCAAAAAACACACACACAAAATGAAAATGCTTATCTATGTTTCAGATAAAGTTTCGCAGCAAAAATGGAAGTGTTTCAGGGACTGCTACTCCAAGGAACGTCAAAGAATTACTAAAATCAAAAGTGGGTTCGAGGGAAACCCAGTATATTTTTACAAGTAATTCTAATAACATGAAAGAAGGTGCTGCCAAAGAAAGGTCTCTAGAAAGTGAACAACTCTGTGCGACTCCTGCAGCATTCAAGTGAGGAAGTGAGAAGAGGGAGAAGGAAGAAACACGAAAAGATGTCTGCCTAGGTTGAACACCTTGTGAATGTGGTAAAAACTCATATTCAGTCACGAGAAGATCGAGAAAAGCCAACAGAAGAATATGATGATTGATTGTTTCTTCTTTCACTTCTGAATCCAATGAAAAAGATTACAAAGCATTTGCGTTTTGGTGTTTGAATGCAAATAACGAAAAAGATTGATAATGCGACAGCCAGTTATCTCATAGTTTGAACCTGTACCTGCCACCTCAACTCAGCCCGCAGCACCAATACCCTGAATCACAATATCAGGATACATCTTAACCCCTCTGCAGCCTGTGATGAATCCTCAATCATCTTTAGTTCAGTCGCCACTTACTTTTCCTGATGGCAACTCATCCCAATACAACTATAAGCAGCTATGAATAAAAATAACTGAAAATATTTTTTATTGTAAATTTATTAAAGAACTAATAAAATCTTATCAAAATAAACTTAAAAAGTATGAATTTCACTTACCTCAATGTGATTACATATTTCTCCTAGAAAAACATACTAATGTGAGTAAGAAATCTTCATATTGGTATCTCTAGAGCTAATTTAATAATTTCAACAAAAATTTGAACATTTATAAGATCCCAATAAAAAGTTATGTTCAATTTCCCTTTTATCTACCATTTTAAAGACGGGGATATGCAAAGTTTAGTATTTAAATTTGTCTAGACTTAGTTAGCACTTAAGATTAAGCATGTTTCCCTACAATTTGATTTTAATAGAAAGCCCGTTATTTTAAAACAGGAAACTCACGTTGCCACAAAGCCCACAATGTTGGAAATACAAATAATACAATAATTTGTATTTATGTTATGTGTCTGTTAAGTTAAAAATGTAAGGAAAACAGTGACTCACAAGTATTATTGGAAGCTTTCATACATTTTTTAGGTTAATTTTAAATTAATAAATCAAATCAGAAATTTATAGAATACCAAATTTTAGTGACATTCAATCAATGTTGGTGATCAAAAGTGGGCTTCCTATAAACATCATGGTTTAGCCACAGTGGCATACCTTTGTTTAAGGTGGAAGGGGGTCAGCGGCACAACCACATTGTTAAAAAACACAAGCTAGGATTCTAAGTTATTTAAAATTATTTTGATTATCTTTGAAAATATTCCTCCCTTAGAATATCATAAATATGTTAAATATAATATATTTGGAAGAAGGTATAGGAAAGGTGGATAGAAACATATAAAAGGGACTNTTGTATTATATTTGGAAGAAGGTACAGGAAAGGTGGATAGAAACATATAAAAGGGACTAACACAATATGGCTTTTACAATGAAAAGAAGAACACAGTTCATACTTTACATTGCTACTATTGGATAAAGACGTAATGGCTGCCTCTTGAAGAAAATTGATTGTTACTGCCCAATCCCCCGACCTAGGTTTCATTCTATCGGAACTCATAAGGAGGGAGTGTGAAACACAACTTCCTAAAAGAGGAAACCAAAGAACACAAACAAGAGAAAATGTAAAATTGTAAAGAATGATAGGACACATTATTCCTTTGACATGTTCCAATTTATGTGTCCTATCATTCTTTACAATTTCCCATTTTCTCTCTTTTGTGTTTTTTGGTTTGATAATGGTAGGGTTATTGTGAGAGGAAATGGAGGACCTACAGTTTAACGTGGAATTCCGAACCACGGTGGAGGCCTGGCATTCCACACATTCACAAGTTGGGATTAATACACATCTTGTCAGAGGTGAAGGAAGGGTCCATGGGCATCATTGGCTATACATATTTTGGGGGGAAATAACATTTTTAATTTAAAACTAATTTTATTGTCACACTAAAATATGTCATACACGCACCATTTAATGAAATAAAATAAAATAAAAAATAAAGATATTAAGTCAAAACCGCAAACAAAATAAATTTATGGAAAATCCTATTTGATAATAAAGAGAAGAAATAAAGAATGACAAAATAATTAACATTGTCATTAGAATGGAAATGGTTCAAAAGTCCTTTTTTGAATTTAGAGCCATAATACAAATGTAGAAGGCCACCAAGTTTTCTTACATAAAATGAGTCCATAACCACGTCCCTGATACATCAAACATTCACTTCAATAACAAAGAAAACAAATATTAACATTAGGATAAAAGTGGTCCAAAAGCCCTTCTCCTTAATTATTTGGACCTGGAGACCAGTTTTGCAGCAACTCTCCTATTATCAATCGAGTCCAAGATGTCAATGTGAACATGACAGAGGGTAACACGGTTCAGTTTCTTTTGAGTCATTGTGGAATGCAAATATATATTCAGCTGTCTGAGAGAGCTGAAACTTCTCTCTGCCTCACAAGATGAGCCGGGTAAAACCAGCAGCAGCCGCCGAACAAGATAATACATATTTGAAAACAACTTGTAGTATTTCACGAAATGTTGTAATCCCTATCATTGTTTAGTTATCGAGTCGAGTCGGTTGTGAATTGAATTTTCTGTTTGTAATGTATAAGTTACTTTATTTCATTATTACAGTTCAACTAAAATTTCTCATGTAAGGTAAATTATTGGGGGTGGGGGGTAGGGGGGAGCATGTCCCCATCAACAACGTGCCCATGCCCGGACCCCCAGCAGAGAATTCTGGTACCTTACCCCTAGACCACCAGGTCACCTTACACTGTGTGGTTGATCTTTTAGGTAATTCTCTAACTTATGCCACACTTCAACAGCAATAGAAATTGTGGCATGATCACGTTGGACTCTATCTAATGCCACCGATATAGGAGTCATCTGATTCATAAAATCCAAGGCATTTACTGTGATATGAACATCATTTAAAATTTTATATATGTCTTTGTCAATGTCATACTTGAGATCTTGGCATACCTGAATTAAGATTCCTCTGTTGAGGAATGACATAATGGAATCACTCACTAAATTCCATATAGCTTCTAAAGGCATCACAGACTCTGCCTTAAAGTATGAATGAAGAATGACCCTGGGCATGGGACGATTCCTGGATAGCTAAGTGGTTAGAGAGAGCATTGACGTACTAAGCCAAAGGTCATGGTTTCGATTCCCGTGTCCAGGTATCATTTTTCAATTTAAAGAACTTGATATCTAGATGTGGCTATAACCAAGGCCGTAGCCAGCCAATAATTTCAGGGGGGGTTTGGATGGGCACATCCCCAATTTCAGGAAGTTAGAAAAAATTCTAAATGATAAAGTTCTAGAAGCTATCTGAAGTGTCTTTTTATGGCAATATAACCCCCTAACTGCTGAATGCTAGGAAAATTTATAAATATTAAATACCTCTAGAAGCTCTCTAAAGTGATTTTTATGTTAACACAACCCCCTAATTTGTACTTGTATCTTACTTTTGATATTGTTTGAACCATAAAAAAAGCTATATATATTTTGTTCATAAAATTTCAGGGGGGGTTTAAACCTCCAATGACCCCCTCCCCTGGCTATAACCATAGCTAACATATATAATAGATGTTTGTTTCAAAAGTATTTTATTACCTTAATAATTTTGTCTTTAACCAATGAAATATGAACATCTGCCAAAAGATTTAAAAAATGAACGGAACAACCATACTGAGTTATGTCAACATCATCTGTTGTTTCTAGCTGAGTGGGCATTTTTGTGACAAAATTTTTACTTTTACCCCAAATGAACTTTCACAATTTTTAATGCAATCTCTCAAATACTGTGCTGTGTGTGAATGGCCTGAAGTACCAACAGTTTCTCCTTACCGAGTCATCACTGAACAACATACAAGAGGCTCATCATGGATGTTTGAACATCCATCTAATGATATTGATACAGTATGTCCTTGAAGTTTTTCCTGGCATTCAACCAAAACAGTCGTACACAGTGATGAGTATTTTATTTACACAAGCAGGCATGGTGATGGTGGCTCATAGCCTGGTCTATGAGCCTAAACATTTTCACAAATTCTTCATGAGAAGCATAATAAGAGTAAATATATCTCCCAATTTGTTGGCCGATGTGACAGCACATGTCTTAGACATTACAAATACATCTGAATCCTTGGAAACTTTCATCACCAATTTAGTTATATTTTTTTTTCTTTACTGGAACGATAGATTCAGATGTAAAATAAAGGAGGACTACTTTAATACACCATTTTTCCTTTGGGCTTACTCTAACAAAGAGACATAAAAATTTCAACAAAATACAAAACTCAACTTTGAAAGTATCACAAGGGGCTAAAACAACTAACATCCTCCACAAGTAGGCCACATATAAAAATTAGCAGAGGCGTCATACCTGAGTCATTTGTCCTTTTAATTGTAGCAGTCCCACTTGTAGACTTTGGGAATTACTCTCACCTCCAATTTAAGTCTCACCATCAGAAGAGGCAACTGTACACTTTCTGCTATGCTCTGTAAGCCTCTTTGGTATTCCTTGCATTTCCTTTTTATACCTTTTGCAAGTAGCCCATTTTCCACTATTATTAGGCTTATTAGTACAATAAAAGTTCTGTCAAATATGATTCTTGTGCTTAGGCATGTTGGAATTGAAAACCTAAGCAATAGCACTCTAGACAACTCTTCATAACAAAAGCTTACTTAAGACAACCAGGTGTAACCATACTATTACTGAGACGAGTAGCTCTGACTTGCTGCACTGGTGTTTATTATCTGTAAAGGGAAAAACCCCCCTCCCCTGAGGGCCTGAGCTTGAATTAATAAAGAGGAAAGCCCCTTGCTGACTGCATAAGTTAAAGGGGAATTCCCAAGCTGGTTACACTTCTTTCATAAGGGGAATTCCCAAATTGAGTTTAAAATATGGTGGGTTAAATATAAAAATATCTTTAAAAATATTAAAAGTTCCTTTGATTGATATATATCAGATAAGTATCAGGATGTATATTATGATTTATCTCACGATATAGATCCTCGAACCCAGAAATATATGTGACCCTCCAGGACTTAATGAGGTTACATTTACATTAGGTTTAGGCCAATATATTTTAATAATACCTTGGCCAATTCCAAAACCAGAGCTGTTCAATTTTGATTTTTAGAAACGGAACATTTTCTTAAAACGTTACAAAAAACATTTAACTACATCTACAGGCTACCAAATACTTTAGATTAGTGAAATTGGGAGAAAAGAACAATTTTTGTTTGTTTGAAAGAATACCATATGGAAATTACTAGTAAAAATAAATGGTATGGTGCATCACAGATTTTCTCTTGTTTTAATCTTTAAAATAAACTAAACACCCCTAAGATTTGTGAAATAAAATAATAAGTCTATATATTATTATAAAAACATTACACTGAAGATCATAAATGAAATAATATACACTGTTACTCTATGGCATTAGGAACTAGGAACACTATTAAAGAAAAATTAAGAAAAGAGAAACATCTTTGTCTACCAAAAAGCGTAAGAATCAAATTCATTTTCAAAGACCTGAATTAAAAAGTATATATAGTTGCTTATAGCTCAGAAATTATTGGTTGTATAAAAAATATATTTCAAATTAAAAGATTTTTATCTTTAATAGTACTGCCATTTTACAATGATGATATTTTGTAATAGTTGCGAAGAAATGATCAAAATTGGAAAATTTACCCCATTTTAAGTACCCTCAAACTCAATTTCATAAGAAAACAAGAGTTTCCATCTTGTTTATAATGATAAACAGTGTCTAGATATAAAATCTAATTAAAATCGTGACAGCAAATTTTGAGAAAATTGATTTTTTCTCTTTTTGCTCTTAAGTAAACTACTCTTAATTTTAGGGTTAAATGTCTAATTAAAAAAAACCTCTGGGGGAACCTTATAAAAACCACAAATACCAAGTTCGAACCCAATCGGTAAAATAGTTTCGGCTCTAGCCTGAGGTGCAAACAGAAAGCATTGCGAAAATTATTTGTGTGTGTGTGTGTGGCATGAAACGTCGCTATGTATCAACATCTAGAGATCGATCTTTTTGACGATCACAATACTTTCTTTCCAAGGTGTCGGGAGGAAGTACAAAAGGAGGCCCGCTTCGGTGGCTGAATGGTCTAAGGCAGGAATAGACTAGAATGTCAATGGTGGTTATATCTTGGTCATGTGTATTGAGGGTGAATTTTCCCTAAAGAGTTTCCCACTCTGGATGCAAATGCGGGTATACCATCTGTAAAATTCATCCCTAACATGTTAGTGTAATTAGTACATAAGTGTATAAGCCAAATGGGTAGTAAGACGAGGTGCTAAAAAAAAGTTTATATCTCAATGTTAAAGTCTGTATAAGTTCATTCAAGCCAACTAATGTTTATTGTCACATTTTTTTCCCCATTATGACCTCCATAGCCGACCAAATGACAACTTTTTTTATTTTATCTTTGTTAGTTTATTCTACAAATAACCATAACAAAATTATACAACTATAAAAAGAAAATATGACAAAAATGTGATTTAAATATCATTATGAGCTCATTCATACTTCTAATAGACTTTTAGCAACTATGTAATTTATTTAAAAGCTCAAACTATTAAAATATAATCATAAATGTAAAATAATATAGCTCTTAAAGGAAAACCTAGTTTCTTTTTTAAGATAAATTAGTTATATAGTTATCATGTTTTCAAGTTTACACAGTTTACTATATTCACACACATAGTTAAATGCAATAGATTTTTGTCAGGGCCGCAACTATAGTTGAAGAGGCCTCAGAGGGATCAAGATATGAGGGCCTTACAGCTAAACTATCATTAAATCTTGAAATATATACTCTGTCAGCTGATTTCAGGCATAGTGGAGAGGCTGACACTGAATTCTGTGAGAACTAGCAGGAAGCCACCATGTTCTGCAGTATTCTGTATCATAACACAAGGATCACGACTCTCTCAAACATACAGTTACTTTTTAACACAGGTCTGATGTTTGGGCAATGCAAAATGCTCAACAAGAAAGTCACAAAACAATATAGCCAACTATGATAACATATCTTGGAGAAGGATTTGGATATAGTTCCGACTGAATTTTATGTGTGTCGTGATATATTCATTAGTGACAATAGTCCAGGATGCAGCGAGTTTCTAGAAAATCTTGAGTTCCTAAAATTTGCGATTTAATTTTTCTGTTTTCTCCTCATGGCGGCTATTTTTTTCTTAATGCTAGGTACTTTCAAAATAATTTCCTTCTTTCTTTCATTGTATTGCGCCTTCTGAAAAAACACAATAAAATTATGACATCGCTAGGTGTGATCATAGTTATATTGAACATATCCTAGGTTTAGTCCTCCACTCCAGTCTTGCTGTTTATATCCAAAATGCGAGTTCTAATTCTTATTATTTGTACTAATAAATTACCTTAAAATTAATGTTTCCTTAGTTAGGCAAGTTAGTTTTATATTGTTGAAAATCAATAATGGAAACATCTTGTGTACAAAAAAATAATAGAAAAATATAATGATGGTAATAATTAAAGGTGTATTTTTTTAAACACGTCTGGGTTATCTGCATTTAATTTAGACAAAAAAGGGTAGGGACTTTTTTTTATATTTACATTTATATTTTTGACTAGATATTTAATACTATATTTCTAGTCCTGATATTCTACTTATTTTTATATATTTATCTTTATCTTCTTTACTATCCATTTTTGCTTTGCTATAACTAAATAGGAGTTTGTTGGCTTCTTAAATTGAAACTAATATTAAAATACCTTACATAATGACTTAAAAAGGAAGGTAGAATTGAGAGGATATGTAACAACAGTTGCATGGAGAGTGGAAAATCTTTAAGAATAAATGATGATCAGTACACTGTCAGGTTTCAAAGCTCCAACCTTGTCACCTGCAAACCAGCCAACATAAGCTCAACATTTAGTTCGCGTCCCCACAGATATAAGTAATAAGAAATGTACTGAGGTCACTTTTTATGTGGAAAGCAATAAGCTGTTGAAATATTTAAATAAATGTAAGTACCGAATACTTATTCTAAGTAATAAGCAATCAACATTTTGGTATACACTTACCAGACCATTGATTTGTCGTTCCAAATCAAGATCATAAATTTGGTATACTGTAAGCTCAGACTCCTTTTTCCCAAATTTTACAAACATACATTTGGGAGCATGAGATTTGTGCTCTTCCCTAGGAAATAACAACACATTCATGGGGTAAGATTAAACACAATTTGAAGTAAAAAAATAATATATTTTTCAACACAAACTGAAGGTTATTGGTTCACTTATCAACTCTTATCAACATTTAATTATGGTAATAAACTAGAGTAAAAGAAGGTAGAATTTAAGAGGTAATGTACCCAATGGTGGTTCTAGAGAAAAAAAAAAGGGAGGGGGGGGGGGGGGCCCCAAAAATNGGGGGGGCCCCACAAATTACTGCATGTAATGGTAATTAATTAAAATTCATATGTAACATATACAATATACATTAAAAAAAAATACATATCCAAAATATAAAATACATAAACATTCATATACACTTTGGTTTAAATATTGATAGAAATTTTTCGATACTATAGGGCCTACACCCCCCATCAAGCATTTGGCCGAGTTTGTTAGGAACACACATTTCTCCAAGGTCTCTTATCTGCCTACATTATTTCCTCATCTTTCTTCTACACACTTCTTTACTGTTAACAGATCAGGTATTCATGATAGGATAGCATACAATTTAAACAGCAGAATTATACTCATGTTATGTATGGCACTCGGTGAAAATAAATAGAAGGCAAATTGAAATGACGGAACAAGTCAGGATATGGAAACGCTTGAAAAAACAATGTTCAATAACTAACTTACGTGATTATTTTATTGTATACTTGAGTAATATTTACAATAAAACTAAAGATAAAAGATAGTTTTCTGGCTATCAGTTAAACACTGATTTATCTACAAATTAATTCTACAACTTCTGTTGGATCCTGGACCAGACTTCGCCTAACTCCCTTTCTATTGAGAGTTTAGCAAAACTAGATAATCTTTTACTTGTCGTTGTCGATCTCAAATAAGTTTTAACGCTTTTCATGGCTGAAAAACTAATTTCACAAGCTGCTGAAGAAACAAGTAACGTTAGCAAGAGTGTTAGAAGTTTGGAGAGGTTAGGAAAAACGGCTTCCATTACCTTTGAGTGATTGTTTTTTATTTACAAAGTTGTTCTTAGCTAAGCATACTTCTGAATTAAACTTTTCAAAGTAAATAACTCTCCTGTATTTGCATACCCAACATATATCGCTTTGAAGAGGGATTTCCATTGCTTGCTCTCCATGATCAAGATTATTTTAAGAGTCAATAAACTTTTGATGACACAAAAAAGACACAGATTGAAATGCATAAATAGTGTCTAATAAACCAAATGTGTCAACTACAATGTCCACTCTTGATGATACATCCACCAAAACTAAATTTAAACGATTTACATAGCAATGCATATAAACACAAGGATTATCAACCATTTTTCGAAATAAGTTTTGGATTCCACTAATGCAGCATCATACGATTGTTCAACACACTTTTTATGATTCAACCACAAGGTGCTCACAAGCTCTGTTTGATCTGATAAATAACAAAACCAATGAATCGTTCTTCTATATCAGTTTGTGCTACATATCTAATGCAAACAGACATCTGTTCTACTTTGCTCATATCCCTCCCTTCATCGAAAATTAATGAATTATTATTGAATTCCTTACTCTCCTCTACTATATCAACAGTTACATGATGGCCTCTAAGAGCGATATCACTTAGCATGAAAACAAAATATTGTTCTGATCAGCTGATAAAAAGCTATTCCAGTTTGTAATAGATAACTTATGGCATTCACTTTCAGCATACTTCGAAAGTTTTTTCAGTTACTATAGCCATTATTAACAAAAGTAAGATCAGCATAGCCAAAACTAGGTTCAAAGTGGCGATGAGAAAAACAAAACACGACATCTTTTTCCTCTGAATATTCTATGAATTTATATTTTTCATACCAGCTACTACTAAAACTTCTATTTTTGTTATTTATTGTACTTTGTTTATAAGATAACTTAGTTGGTTACATTGGGCCATTATTTTTACAAACACTTATCTCACTTGGCAGAGTAATCCTGCTTGAAGTAACGTTTAGGTCCACAGAACATTTACTGACTCCAATGCATTTTGTTTCTGGATCGAGTTAAGGTCGTTTAGTTACATTTTCAGGCACATTAGAATGAGTTTTCCATTTTGAAGTATTCTTGGACAATTTAAAAAAAATCAAATTACTTTGTTTACCTTTGTATACATACATCATTACATTAAAATGACAACTATGTCATCAAAGTACAGCGTTCACATAACTAAATGACTGCCCTGCCCGACGACAAGCTGTGGGCTTCAAGCCGACATTGAACATGAGATGTGCGTGCAGAGACCGCAAACACTACTTTATAGCAAATCGAGCGAAAGTGGGAGGGAAAACAGAATATGACAGTCAGCTGAAATTTACTGAAATAACAAAGCATAGCTATTAAATAATAATATCCTCGTAGCATAATGCTATTATATATAAATCATCAAAATGATTAATAATGCACTGATTGAGATTTTTTAAATCTGGTATTATTGAGGAGTGAGGGGTTGGCCCTCTTCCCCTAGAACTGCCACAGAATGTACCCGCATTTGTTTGGAGAGAGCCTGGAAAACTATCCTAAGTAGGCCTACACCTAACCAAGAATAAAACCCAGCCTCCCCATCAGATGCAGGTTACATGTTAATGGAAGATGTGCAACAGTAGGCCTACATACCATGGATCATCAGTTTCTTCCCAACCATCAAGTTGTTTCATACAAACAAAACATCTGGCTTCATCTGGGTCTTCAGTCGACCCGCAAGCATAAAAACCCGCTTCTGCCATCTAGGGAAGTGAACAAAATTAGAATGCAAAACTTATATATTTCAATAAAGCCTCTGAGAAAAACAACACCTTATATCTACATTTAACTAAGCTCATGGACTAGGGTTGAGGAAGGCATAATTTAAAGGAAATATATACCTGTATTTGTGTAAAGTGTTATAAATCATTTAGGAGGAAAAAACCCCTAAGAACACTGCTGGAATTCAAACCTCACTATTCTCATCAATGGAAATCCAGTATTCGAGAGTTATGTCTTTTACGAGTCTTATATCATGCAAAATAAAGAGACACAACTAGGATTAAGAACCAATAAAAACTGTTCTAGACAGATAAATAGACCCGACACAAAGTTCCTCGATTGTCAATTCTAAGTACAAGTTGTAAAGGCAAAGGCACAAGGTTTGTATGTTTTTTGTAAATCCCTAAAAACAAAATTGCTTTATAATAAATAAGATAATTTTAAAAATTAAACATTTGTACAAGTAAAGCTATTTTTGGAGAAACAATTTGGGAACTTTTCAGTAAAGGTCTGTCTGTCGCTGCATGAAGGCACGAGGGTAAGGTTATAAACTGGTTCAGGTCTACTAACAAGACACCACAAATAACATGAAAAAACACAAGGAATTTATACATGAGCATTGTTACATGACAGTTAAAATAAAATCCCCACCCCAAATGGCAGAAATAACACACACAATACCAGGTCCCATATAACAAGTACAATAGGCTCGCGACTATCCGGCCCTCTGTAGGCCTACTGTCCAGCCGAGACTCCAATGTACTTACAGTATTGTATTATACTACAGTAATTTGGATCCACAAATCAAGAGTAGAAAACTGTTGATTTTAATAATGTAAAATAACACACAATACACAACAGGATGTTGTTGGAAACGCTACAATGGACTATGAGATGACTTGAGCTGAACATGCATATCTTTGCATGTCTGTGCATCAAAGGTAAGACTCTAAAGTACTGTAGTACTGTACATTCATAATACTCGGTTCGTAAAAGATATCTATTGTGTTCGGGTTGTTTGCATGCTGTTTAGTTTTTATTTATTTTAACGTAATTACATTTGAAAGTTAAATATGAGTGAAAAATGAAAGAAAGTGGTGTTGACAATGGAGGAAAAAATTAGTGCTATAAAAAGGTTAGATTCTGGAGGGGGGGAAAAAAAAATTAATTTAGGAGTCGAAAAAAGTGGAAAAAAAAAAATTAATTTAGGAGTCGAAAAAAGTACTGTGGGGGGGATAGAAAAAAAAAGTGTGGAAAGTGAAAAATGGTGAGCTGACCAAGCAACTGGAAATGGTATAAAGGTGAGAAAAACGATGCAAAAAGGTAAACATTCGCGAGTTGAGGAGACTTTATAATTGTGGCATGAACATGTGAGGGGGAAAGGATTGGCCAGTTACAGGTCCTTTGCTCCAGGAAACAAATCAAAGGTGAAGATAGTGACTTTATTGCTGGTGAACCCTATCTTTTAACTTTAATGATATGGAGGGAATTTCTGGGGAGCAGCTATACAACTGCAACGAGACCGACCTAAACTATGAAATGTCACCAATGAATCATCAAAAAATGAAGCTGCGGCACCTGGATTCAAAAAAAGCAAAGTATATGTTACAGTTTCAGCGTGTAGTAACGCTACTAGAAATCGCAAAATAAGGTTAACATTAATGGAAAATAAAAATCCAAGGGCGTTTAAAAATCTGAAAAACATAAAGAATTTTTGCCATTTTGGTATACACATCAGAAAAAAGCGTGGATGAATGGGGAAATTTTTTAAATGTGGTTCTAAAAATAATTTGTACCAGCTGTTGAAAAGCATTTGACTGCCAATAATTTGCCAAGGAAAGCAATTCTTATTCTCCACAATACTCTTTCACTCTTGGCCAGCGACAAATTAAAAGATGTAGATATAAAATCATTGTTTCTACTAGCAAATGTTTCGTCTGTTTGTCAGCCAATGGACCAAGGTGTCCTTAAAGCTTTGAAGAAAAAGTATTGGTGCTGGATTTTTAGTTGTCTGATATTGGCGATTCATGACAATGAAGTAGCTGTCTGATATTGGCGATTGATGACAATGAAGTAGATGTCTGATATTGACGAATGATGACAATGAAGATTGCCTAACCACCTTGAAGATAGTCAACATGTCTAGATGTTATAAGATGGGTGTCTGAGGGATGGAAAGAAATATCTTCCATTTCATTTGTACAATCATGGAACATTTTATTGGATCATAAAGCCAGTGATGAGTGGGAGGAGGTCAAAAAACAGTGTGGTAGTGAAGTGGTGAGTGAGAATAATGAGCTCGTTTCATCGTTAGAAAAAGTTCTCGGATATGAGAATGCTGATTTATAGAACATTACGGAATGATTGGCAAACGATGAAGTTGACGAAATGAGTGACAATGGATCTGAATGAAGAGGCTGTTGAAGAGGAGGAATTCATTGATGAAAACATGAATCGCATACCACACTCTTAAGATTTCAAGGTGATTGAGGCAGCGCTGCAGTACATTAGTCAGCAGCAAGAAGCGACACCAGCAGACATCATTTGTCTACAGATAGTAAGGAAAAGAACACAGCGAGAAAAGTAGATGACAATCAAATACTTTTTTAGAAGTTAGTTAGGTAAGTTTATCCATTTTGTTTTTATTTTCATAATTTTATATTGATTGTCTTATGAACAATTTTATTCTCATTTAATTTAAAATAAAATGACTTTTGGCTGAATTTGAACAATGCAGCACAGTAGGCCGATATTCAATGCTTTATTTAATTTAAAATTTTGTCATATTCTTTAAATAAATTTCAAGATTTTGTAGATATTAATGAGGTTTTATTTAACTTTCCTTTTATATTTAGGTAAAATTCACATTTAAATCTTTGTTAGAAAAGTATGCAAATCCGATAAACACAAATTTAAATTTGTTATGAAACGCTACTAATATACAGTCATCACACATTACAGGAGAAGCACATTACAAGAGAAGCAGTGTTTGTTTACATTTTGTTTTGAAAGATTAAAATGTTTAAGACTATTGCCGACTGTGAAATATGGTATATTATCTGTTTTTTGAATGCAAGAAATGTGAAACCAGCCGAAATGAAGTGAAGTTTACGGTGAAAATGCAATGAGTGATGGGAATGGGTTTAATGAAGGATGTGAAAACGTGCATAATGAGGCACAGAGTGGGCAACCATCTGTCGTTAATGATGATTTGGTCCAGAATATCAATCAAAAAAATTGCGAGAACAAACAGTTTACAATTCCATCACTTTCTTGTGAATTTCTACAAATTCCAGTTCTGTATGAAATAGCAAAAAACAGTTAAAATATTGGAAGCTATGCTCAAGCTAGGTGCCGAAAATGCCCTCTTAGGTGCACATAAACAAGTGATTTGCCAATGCTTTGACTTTTCTCATGCGATACAGTGACGAAGGTGATGATTTTCCAAGCCACATCATCACTAGTGATTAGGCATGGGCGTCTCACATTATGCCGGAATTAAAGCAACAGTCCATGAAGTGGAAGCAGACCACATCTCTGAAAAAGCAGAAATCCAATCAAACAATTTCAACCCAGACTATCAAGTGCACCGTTTTTTGGGACAGAGAGATAGTTTTGCTTGATTTCCAAAACAAACGGCAAGGAGTTCTCAGTTGCGGTGTTGTGTTGCTTCACGATAATGCTCGGCCACACACTGCTGAGTGGGAACAGCCCAGACTTAGCGCCAAGTGATTCTCACCTGTTCCTGGTCAGCGTTATGACGACAACAATGTAAAAAGAACTGTGCAACATTGAATGTTTTCACAGGCCGCTTCATTTTATGAAGAGAGTATTTAGAAATTGGTGATGCATTATGACAATGTTTCGGAAATGACTCCGAAGATTCCAAAGCTTTAGATTTCTTTATCTTAGTAATTTTTTTTATGTAATCTGATTCTCTTTTCGATCTGGTTACATTTTTACCTAAAGGAGGCTTGGGCGAGTTTTCAGTTTGTGGAGCTAAAGTTGGAATGCTTGGTGTGTTAGGGGGTTATTCTGAAGTGCTCTACATACTCGGCTACCAAGTTACAGCAACTTGTGGGGAGAATATACTACAGCTTGAGTCCCTGTTCAGTACGGAGGAGAACGCCCCAACCCAGCTTGAAATTCTGAGTTAGACAACAACCATGCAGCGCCGAGTGGTCGAGTGTTGAACACCAATTAGAGTTATAACACCGAAGATAGATCAGGGTACAGAACTGCTGAGTAGGAACATTGATACAATGAGGATCTTTTTCTCAACGCTTTCAATTAGTTCTAAAAACCTATATCACATTTATGTACTCGTATACAGGGTGGCTACAAAACATATTTTACAAAATTCCCTGACATTTTCAGGTTTTCCAGGCAACATTTTTCAATTTTCCCTGACTACTTTTTTCCAGTTTTAATGGTGGATGATGATTTATTTTATTTATTATTGATCACATATTAAAAAAAGTTTGTATCTACTAAACATAAACGGTTTTATCAATTATTTAAAAAATTAAAATATTATTTTATTTAGGTGTTATTAACGGTTTTAGTATTTGGTTGTATAAATTAATGGGATAGTTTAGACATATTTTTTAATTCCTGACTTTTCCTTATCTATAATTAAATACCCTGACATTTCCTTGTTTTCCCTGTCATCCAAAAATTCCCTGATTTTCCCTGTTTTCCCTGTCTGTAGCCACCATGGTATAGTAATTAATCTATTTCAATAAACAAGATCAAAACGAACCCCACAATTATTTGACCCATCCCACTAAGCCATCCTGACAAGCCCACAAGAGGGGGAGTAGCAACACCGGTATACAATAAAAATAAACATACTACCTCTATATCAGCGAATGTTTAAACAATATTTTTTTCTTTCGGGTACTTATTTGGTCTCAGGTTGTACATTTACTAAGATTTACCAAATTGAAATTAAAACAGCAAGCAAAATTATGAAGTTAGTTTACATCAAAATATGGGACATGTTCTACAAAAAATTTATCTCGAAATGAATGCAGCAGGACTGGGAAAATATTGTCGAAAACTTTGAAAATCAAGTTCATTTGGGCATTGGTGCTATTTACGGAATACATATTATTTTTGAAAATTTTCCAAATGGAGGTTCAATGTGTTACTACAAAATATATTTTTCTATAGTTCTTTCAGCAATAGCCGACTCAGAATATAAGTATGTATATATATATATCGGAGCCTACAGAAAGGACAGCAGTTCACCTAAATATTACAGCACACATCATTTTGGAAACTACTCATCAAAGGAAAATTAAATACCAAATGCCAAACACATAACACCAGATTCAGTTAAAATGCCTTATGTATTTGTAGCAGACAATGATGCTTTTCCTATAAATGAGCAAATTTTTAGAGGATCTTCAGGGCACAACATGCCTGCTAGGCCTATGTCTCATGTCTTAATCCCTTTTCCCGGGTTTTCCCCCAATCCTCAAAATTCATGAGTAATTCCCAGTTTTCTCGATCAGTGGCCAACTTCTTAGTCTACTGCAGTGAAATTTAAGCTAATAAACTTTTTTTAGCACAGTGTCTTACTACCATTAGAGTTATACGCTATGAAGGTTAAATTTAGAGGAAATATACCCGCATTTGTATGGAGGGAGAGTGGAAAACCATTTATGGAAACCCTGCTAGGAATAACCGACCAGGATTCTAAACTCGATCTCCCTGTCATCAGCAGTCTAGTTTATTACAAGAGTATCACCTTAGACCATGTGGCCACCAAAACAGGTAATGACGTGAAGTTTATTATTAATTTTGCACATTTTAGTAAGCATTTAACTTGATGAGGCCGTTATCTACAGTTGTGATAGAGGAGAAAAGGCATAAATCTAATATATATACATTAACAAGTAATTTAAATGATCAAAAACCAAATGCCTTACCTTTTCTGGAGAACAAGCAGTGTCGTTACTATAAGGCCAATTCCCAAAGGTCTTCAACCGAGCTTCCTCAAAAAGTAATTCAGGATGATCCATCTAGAAATTAGAGATGAACATTGTTAAACAACAAAGTAGTTTCCAGTTTTTTAAATTTTATTATAGGAGAGAAATGTCATTAACTTAATTCCAAAGATTTTCAGTAGAACTTCAAACTATCCTCAGAATGGTGCAAATAAGATTAGCTATAAGTCAAGAAATACACCCACAAGCCAGAAAGAACTTTAGACACAAAATTCTGACAAATGGCTGTTATAAGGAAATTATGATTTTCCATTTCTTAATAAATAGTCCACAGTATATATATATCTATATATATATCACGGAGACATTTCAATTAAGAAAATCAATGATTACATATTTATTTTGAATTAAAAAGTTAACCAAAGAGGAGTGAGCAAATTATTAAGTAGGCAGGCGGATGCAGTGGAATACTTAGCACTGATGTTAACTAGTGTTGGTAGGGTTCAGGGCCGCCCCCACCCCTCCCCACAATGAGCATTAGAAACACAACGCTCAGCAAAATTTAGTCCTCATTTTTATTCAATGCCACGGTGAAATTTGTTGATGAACATTACGTCTTAATCAAAATATATCTACAAACCTTATACAGTGGAATAAGCCTACTGAGCTCATTTCATTAAAGTTCGCATAAAAACTAGAAACGCTTTAGGGAAGGTTTCAAAAGGCTGTTAATAAAATCAAAATCATAATTATTTTCTTTTATTAAATTTATAATGGAAAAAAAAAAGTAATTAATGCTTAAAATTTTACTTAATAGAATGTATTGCCTGAATCACAATTTTTAGTTAAGACTATGAAAGATACAGTAGTTTTATCACTTTAGATTTGAGAAAAATACATTACATGTAAAAATATATAGGCCTAACTTGCAATATTGATAAAGCAACAATATTAAAACACTTAACATTAAATCATTTTCCTTGGGTTTAATTCTATTTACAATGCCCTCTGGCATTCCAAACCTCCTGACTTTAGTTTTTGAAAACTCATTGATAATATTAGAATGATCAATTTTGGAAGCTAATTCATATTCTACAGCTAACAATGTGAACAATAATCTTAAAACAATACAAATTTCTGGAAAGACACTTTGAAGTTTTAATTTGTAGATCTGGTTTAGTAAACTAAGTGGGAAACTTTTGCTTTTGGTTTTCTTCAATGCATTTTTGAAAGTTGAATTGAAAAGTGCTTGTAGGTGATCCATTTCATAGATTACATTTTCTGTTAGATCATTGGAGTACTTTGATATTAATCTTCTAGTTTCCAATTCCATGGTTTCTTTTAACGGGACTGTTTCTTGATTGGATGTCATTTCATCCAATAAATCAGCCCAGATAACAGCTCAGGCAATACTACCAAATTTAGAAAAATACTGTTTAGGACCTTCTGCCTCGGTTTTGCCGTCATTTGTCAAATTTCAATTTCCTTTGACGTTCTCTAATGCTGTTATTATTTGAGGTAAATTCTGGGAGATAGGAATCTCTACACTAGAACTCCATCTACAGATTTTTTTGTTTCATTCAAAAGTATGTCCTATCTTTCCGGACTACTGCTGAAGAAATTGTAGAACTGGTTGACACAGTTGAAAAAGGTCACGACTCGTAATGATACTTTGTTAGCTGCGTGAACACCAACCAAGTTCAAGGTAGGAGCAGCACAAGATGAAAACATTGCAGCCGGATTAATTGCTTTTATTCTTGATTGCACACCTTTGAACTTACCAGCCATATTAGAACAATTATCAAATCCCTATCCACGACAATCGTTAATGTCTATTCCATGTTTCTGAAGCTCTTGCAGAATAGCCTTTGCTATCTGTTCTCTTGTTTTCTTAAAACAGTCAAACAATTCCAAAAGTCTTTCTTTTATGGTCCATTCATTGTTTTCTTCAGAGTAGAATACATATCTCAAAAAAATATATTTTGCTCAGTTTTTGAGATGTCCAGTGTTGAATCACAAAGAAAAATAAACAGCTTTTTCTCGTTCACTTACAATATCTTTGAGAACTTCACTGCTACAAAGTTTCAAAAATTCATCTTGACTTCTCCACGACATATAGTGAACAGTTTTTCTCTTTTCAAACTGGCACTGTTTTATATTATTGTTATAATCCTTCAAAAGCGGACATAAGTTGCTAAAAGTTCTATAATAGCTAGAAAATTCCCACTGTCCTTGTCACCCAACTTAGCACTGCTTCCTGTAAAAGGTAAATTACGCCTTGCCAGAAATAAGGTAACATCTATTATCAGTTTAAGAAGTTCTTTTAGGTAAGCCTTGTCATTCAAAATTTGTTTTTGGATCATACTGTCAACACCATGTCCTGCTTTGCTATTTTCGTAACTTCTCCAAGAAATGTAGTTGTTTTTGTGAAATAAACTGTTTTCATGCTGTGGTAAATATTTGTACAAATTTTTCCAGTGTGATTTAGTGCAATCAAATCCTTCCCTAGAGGCTGATCTTGATGGTTGTATTTTCCTATCTTTATCACCAAAGAGAAAGCATGGCCAGCAAAAAGCCTATGTTCTGTGTTACTCCTGACTAAAAAATCTCTTTTAATTTTAAATGTGCCACTAGAACAATTAGAGTACAGTAGATATTCAGAGAATGTTCTATTTTGTGAGTCTACAAAACTTCCCATAAGTTTGACATCAACTGGTTTAAATCCTTTAGATTGTATTGTTTCTCTGTCAGTTGTATTAATAACATCTGGCCAATGAGCAGGGTCCGAGGGATCCCATTCCACAATCATTTTATTTTCACTAGCTACTAAACCTACAATGTTATAATTATTTGACATTCCTGGTATGTCATTTCCTTTCACCTCCTCCAACTCTAATAGGTTATCTCTTGATGTTTCTATATCATCAAAATATTTTGATGTTGATGGTTCGACTAAATTATTTTTTCTTTCATTGGAATTAGAATTTTATTTCAACAAACCAACTTCCTGCGAACAGTTTAAATTGTCATTCTTGTTTTACGTTATTGTTTGTTTGTTTAAAGGCCTAATATTAATATTAATTTGTAATGTCTAAAACAGCTTAGAAAGGCAGTAATTGAACATAAATTGAGTAATTTAGCTCTCAATATTTTTATTGGCGAAGCTTCGAAGCCAGAATCTGTTTCGAAGCAAAGTCGAAGTTTCAAAGCTTCGCACATCCCTATTGAGTCCGAAATATTAGAGCAAAGAAAAACTCTGTTCGAAGAGATACATTAGTAGATTTAAACTTTTTTTTACTTTCGCTATTGATTATAAATAAATTAACTTAGTTACTAATCCCATCAAACTAATATTTCAATAAGTTACTTAAGTTCTGATAATACATGGCATCTAAATCAACACAACCAGACCGGTAGGAACAAAGAATAGGTAATATTATGCCCATATATTTGTTTATGAAGAAAATTCATATTAAAATATGTTCACATCTTTTCTAAAGTGAGTATAAAAATTGGCTTTTATCGGTAATGAAATTATTTAACAAACTTCTACATAGCTTTTCAATCAACTGAGAATGCCTACTTAAAAGTATAATTCAGAATCCAAAACGCTTACCACGCAGCCAAATGAGGGTTGAACTTTGTTTAGGAATTGTACAGGCCTGTATTATAGGCTATAAGCTGATTTTTAAACATTATTTTAATGAAAATGTGAAACTTATTTATGTAACTAACGTTTTCCGCACGTCTCCTCACAGACTCTGCCTTAAAATATTAATGATGAATTAGCCTGGGTATGGGACAACTCCTGGATAGTTGAGTGGTTAAAACATTGGCGTTCTAAGCCAATGGTTCCGGGTTAGATTCCCATATATATGTGCTATCTTTCAATTTAAAATAATATATTATTTAGAAAGGGTTTAACTATAGGCCTAATAAAAGTAATAATATGTACGACATACCAGAAAACAAGGTTTTCCGTAAGTCTATCACAGGCTCTGCCTAATATCAGTGAAGAATTAGAATAATCATGGGACAATTCCTGGATAGTTCAGTGGTTAAGTGAATTGGCTTTCTAAGCCAATGGTCTCGGGATAGATTCCCATATATATGTGTTATCTTTCAATTAAAAATAATATATTATTTAGAAAGGGTTTAACTAAAGACTTAATAAAAGTAATAATATGTACGACATACCAGAAAACAAGGTTATCTTTACGAATGTAAGTATAGAGTAAACTTTAATTGATCCAACATCAAATATATTATATTAATAACAGTACATTATGAGATATATTATATTAACACTAAAGGAAAAGATTAAAGACGAAGGACTAGAGAAAAGGTTAACGATTTTTGTTTTGAAATTTAAATTATAATATTCTTCAAAGTATCCAACACAAAGAATTAAAATTTCTCTATAACGTTACTTGTTGTTAAAATGTTAAAAAAAAAAAGTTTAAGGCAATTATTTTATATAATTTTGACAAACTATTAAGCCATAACAATTATTAATATCTAGCAATCACGAATAATAATACGAAAAATAATGATACTTTTAACAAAGCTAATAATTTGAAATGATTAATTCTGATATTTTAAAAGTCTCTCTTTAAATAAGAAACATATTGTTATTTTTCATGTTGGCTACATGTGTAGTGAGTTTTATTCATTGTCTATTTCGCGCCAAATACAGCTAGAGATAAAGTACCTTCCAATTTACGTAAATATTGTTTAAGTTTTCTTTTAGAAATTGCGTTAAATTAAATTGGATGATGGTTAAAGATAGTTTAAAAGTTCCTGAAATATCAGACAAAATGTTTGTATTCAAGCGAGGTATGTACTTATATTATAATTATTTATTTCAAATATAGCACTACTAAATAACATTAAACGGCGATGGTGCTCAAAAACCTATACATTTAAGACACTTTTTTTTAAATGTAAAATTTAATTAAGTTACAACACTCAAATAGATGTGGAGGATCGATTGAAACTAAAATTATTGTTATTGAATTTTTTTAATAGTTTAAAACCAAACTCACCTAAGTCACGGGCTACTTCTCTTCCATTTCTTTAAATTTACACAACTGAAGCGCCACATATATGATCTATAAGCATCAAAGCTTAAAACTTGATCTTAATACCCTAATAAAATGAAAACGGGACAAATAATTTAGGTAAGTCAAGTGAAAGTTTTAAAAAAAAGTGCCTTTAAATAGAAATTCCTCACTATAACATGTGGAACACCTTAAACTCAAATTAAGTGTAGAAACTTAATGCCCATGTAAAAAGCATCTACAATAACCACATTTAGCTTTTTTACGCAACAAACCAAGCTCTTGCAATAACATTGTGTGTATTAAGTGCTAGTAAAGATTAAATTCCTAATAATTTGAACCAGAAAAAATAAAGAAGCCCACCCTCGGCTCATACTACCCCCACCAATAACTTCACCTAACTTACCTAACTTTTCATACTGTATGTAGTTAGATTAAAATTTCAAACAATAGTGATAAAATAAACTAGATAATGGTGGTAATAAAATCGTAAGGGATCATAGGTCAAACCACACGTGTGTCTACGCCTGGTCTTAGATTTTGGTGAGTTGTCTAAATGTTATAAAAATAAAATAATTTCAAATAAATATAGGCCGTAATATGAATCAATCAATTTGCCGTTTCCTTGTGACTGTGAGCATAATGATAGTGTTAAATTTTTATGTGATGTGCTATTTTACATATGTTTTGCGCAGCATTCCAGTAGTTTTACCATGCGTCCCGGGCTCTATCCAAATTCTCTAGATATGTCACTTTGACAAGGATTTGGAGAACTATAAACTTGTCCAAATTGTTACCAAGTACAGGCCTGCCAATGTACCCCTCACACAAGTGTGTTCAATGATGAGAAGTAACAAGTCATTGACAGGACCTTGGTGGGGGGTTTGACTGGCAACTATTTTATTATTCATGTTTTGTTTTCTATCAGGGTTGCTAAAAACAGGGCTGTGGAGTCTTGAGTTGGTGTCGGTAAGATTGTGCCAACTCCGGCTTCAAAGTAAAAACTTATAATATTAGTTATAACAATATATGGTAAATACATCATTTCAATTTTTTTAAAGCCCAATATTTGTAATTTAGATTGACAAATTTACTCAAATATGAATTCACAATGCCAAAGAAACTTCCCATGAAGTCATCTGAATTTGAGTAATTTTTTAGCAGTAAATTTGTTAACAGGGCCAGGATTTTGATGAGCTAAAAAATTCTAAATAATGACTAAACTTTCAAAAAATGGCTTTAAAATATTAACAAAGAGTTTAATAAAAGAACACGACTAACTCAAACATTTGTTTAACAAATGTAAACTTAAAAATATACATGCAATGAAAAGCCTTTAAACACGAAATTCTCGCATCCTTCTAAATATAATATTAATATTTATTATATTTAGATGGATGCGAGGGAAGATGAGATTTGTAAATCAATATTGATTTACATAATATATCATCTTCAGAAGAAACAGCTACTCCTACCCAACACAAACCTTTCCAGCCTAATTACAGTCTCTTGCCAGGAATGTGTATTCTACAACTAAACAAACAAAGAGGAAAGTTCATTGACTACATTATTTTCTCATTCCAACAACTGTGGGTTGAAAAAAATGTATGTTTGAGTGTTTATGAATTCATAAAAAATCGTTAGTACTATTTAAAAATATACTAAGTCAACATGAATGCCTTAAAATCAGGGCTGTAGAGTCGGAAGTAATTTAGGGTGGAGTCAGGGTCACTAAAAATGTTATTGACTTAGGCTTCAAAATAAAAACTTATGATAGTATAACAATATATGGTAATTATATCATTTTAATTTTAAACTTTTTTGTTCTTTAGGACCAATTTTTATAATTTTGATCATTAAATGTATTCAAATATAAATTCACATTGCCCAAGAAGCTTCCCATTAGTTAAGCTATATTGAAGAATTTCACTACAGTAAATTTTTTTATCACAAATTAATATAGGCCTAGGCTTTAGGCATTTCTGAAAGGGTCTGAGTCATATAGTAGAAAAATAGAGATGTTGGTAGTCGAAGACTTAGCATACCAACTCCACAGCCCTCCTTAAAATAACCTGAGGATTCACAAAAATGACATTCAAAATAGTGTCAATTTTAATCGCTGTAGGTATTCATTTTCATTAGAGTTGATAAATGTTGCTAAACTCATTGGTTTGAGTAGCATGTAGCAAGGCTGGTTGGTCGTTTGAATAGTCTCATACAGTCTTTAACCCAAAGTGTAAAGATTTAACAAAGGAATCCTTTCAAGGATCCTCGAGACTATTTGGATACAGTCTCGGTTTGAAGATCTGATCTTGGCTGCTTGGTTGTTTTGTTCCACTCGGAACACAATTAGTAAACTTGGAGCTTCCTTAGTTAGGTAACTTAAATCTGCAACATTTCTACTCGGCTATAATAATTGTCATTACAACCAATGGCGGTTGAACCGATTTCTAGTCATGAGGCATCCCACCCACTCATTCCCAAATAAGAAGCTGAAATATGTCATTAAGCCTATATAAAAATAAATTTAGATGTGCTAATTTTATTTAAAATGCTAATATTTATTTTAAAGCTATAATAAATTGTGTTATGGGTCGGGACAGAATTACAGTTTCCTGGTGGCCTCAGAAGATGGGCAAGCAGCTTTGGAGGTCGGGTCGGCCAGAGCTTGTTTTTATCTTTGGGCTTTAAATTCTTTATTTAAATCATTTTGCTGATATAAAATGTATTTAATTATCATGTTGAATTCATAAAATTATGCTTACATTAGTTACAATGAATATGGCACAGAGAATAAAATATTTAAAAAACATATCAATAGACTCGTTAGAGCAGTCTTAACACACAACTGACATAATACTGACACTACACACACGCCAACATTGACTATGTGCACTCGACAGATCTTTTATAGGCCTACTATTCTATTCTTTCATTGGGACACTAGGAATCAGTTTAAAATTGGCTTATTTTCCCTCTACATAGACGTATGCACCTCACCCTCCTTTCATCCCTGCCTGATGCCATTTGAATGCTTGAGAAGCTCCTTGTGGCGGCTACAGACCCGCAATCACACTTGCAAGTTTGAACTGCCTTATAGTAGCTCCTTGTGGCGGCTACAGACCCGCAATCACACTTGCAAGTTTGAACTGCCTTATAGTAGCTCCTTGTGGCGTCTACAGACCCGCAATCACACTTGCAAGTTTGAACTGCCTTATAGTAGCTCCTTGTGGCGTCTACAGACCCGCAATCACACTTGCAAGTTTGAACTGCCTTATAGTAGCTCCTTGTGGCGTCTACAGACCCGCAATCACACTTGCAAGTTTGAACTGCCTTATAGTAGCTCCTTGTGGCGTCTACAGACCCGCAATCACACTTGCAAGTTTGAACTGCCTTATAGTAGCTCCTTGTGGCGTCTACAGACCCGCAATCACACTTGCAAGTTTGAACTGCCTTATAGTAGCTCCTTGTGGCGTCTACAGACCCGCAATCACACTTGCAAGTTTGAACTGCCTTATAGTAGCTCCTTGTGGCGTCTACAGACCCGCAATCACACTTGCAAGTTTGAACTGCCTTATAGTAGCTCCTTGTGGCGTCTACAGACCCGCAATCACACTTGCAAGTTTGAACTGCCTTATAGTAGCTCCTTGTGGCGTCTACAGACCCGCAATCACACTTGCAAGTTTGAACTGCCTTATAGTAGCTCCTTGTGGCGTCTACAGACCCGCAATCACACTTGCAAGTTTGAACTGCCTTATAGTAGCTCCTTGTGGCGTCTACAGACCCGCAATCACACTTGCAAGTTTGAACTGCCTTATAGTAGCTCCTTGTGGCGTCTACAGACCCGCAATCACACTTGCAAGTTTGAACTGCCTTATAGTAGCTCCTTGTGGCGTCTACAGACCCGCAATCACACTTGCAAGTTTGAACTGCCTTATAGTAGCTCCTTGTGGCGTCTACAGACCCGCAATCACACTTGCAAGTTTGAACTGCCTTATAGTAGCTCCTTGTGGCGTCTACAGACCCGCAATCACACTTGCAAGTTTGAACTGCCTTATAGTAGCTCCTTGTGGCGTCTACAGACCCGCAATCACACTTGCAAGTTTGAACTGCCTTATAGTAGCTCCTTGTGGCGTCTATAGACCCGCAATCACACTTGCAAGTTTGAACTGCCTTATAGTAGCTCCTTGTGGCGGCTACAGACCCGCAATCACACTTGACGAATACAAAGCTCAAACAAATATGCTGCCAAAATTAGGCAAGCACTGCTTACACAGACTGACTGCGCCTGCCGTTTCCAAAGTTTCTTATTTTGGCTACCTGATTGGATCAATTGAAAATGTGATAACAAATAATCTTGAAGAGCGTTGCTTGCTCAGCACTGATATATGACTTTATACATATGTATATGGTACACACACAAATTATTATTATGATTAAAAATGCTTCAAACAGCTTCTAGAAACAATGGCTGGGGCAGAGTGTCTGTACTACAGTACACTTTGAGTTGGAGGAAACTCTTTAACTCTCCCCAATCACTCTACAGGAATAAGGTTCTGATTCTATTGATTCTTCTCTTCGGGCTAAACATTCAAAGTGTCCTGTTTGATGGGAAACATTTTAAGCCCCTCCAACCACTTTGTAATGTATTTGCATGTAGGTTGGCTATCATGTGTGGTGACGTAATAAATTGTCTGCTTCCCATCATGCTCCACCCTAAATGACTATCGAGAATCTTATCGATAGCCGGTGTTCCCGACCAAAATTGTTCTCACTCGAGCAGTAACATTAAGCTAAGTAAGTCGTGTTCTTATTCCAGCCGTCCTTACCATGTTACGGACGTAACACACTTTTGTCCATTTTCTCTACCCTCACACATGTCCTGTTCAACTTTATTTTTTGTACCACGTCTTACCTAGTACCTGTTTGGGCTATCCACATTTAACTACCAGTAAATTCTTATGAAGGTAAACTTTAGAGGAACTGTAACCACATTTGCTTGGAAGGAGACTGGAAAACCATTTAACGTTAGCAAGGAGAAGATGGGAAGAGCAAACTGATAAATCACATAAAAACCAAATCTGACCTTCCTGTCACCGAAAATCCAATATATTGCAAGCGTGATGTTTAAGACTGTGTAACCATTGGTGTAGGTGATAAAGTGTACCTGCATTTGGTGCAGAATTAGTGACAGTGGGTGGAAATATAAAGTTATGTTGGGAGGGAAAGGCTGTACATAAACCAGGTGAAGAATTGTTTAGGAATTTCTGAGAGAGCATCTTTAGCTGATGGAGAACCTGGAAAATCTAAACATTCATTACATTACTTTTGTCAGAATTATGACAAGTAAAATTAAATCATTTTGCTAGTAAGAAGGGGGAAACTCGAATATTCAATTTTTATCTTACACAATTTCAATTTACTGCACATATTATTTATAGTAGCTAACTCCTGAATTTTCTGTGATAAAAATTATTACCACTAAATAACAATTTTAACATTTAACATTAGTTTTATAGCTTTTTATCGATATTAATTTGTTTTTGCTCATAGTTTATTTTATAATTCCATCCTCCATGAATAGTATCAGCCAATCCCCACACAAATAATCTTAAAAAACCAAACATATTTATCGAAAACATTTAACTTAATACACAACCCTTGATTTTTAAATAGATATGTAATTTTTAAACTAAGCTCAAGTACTCAATACAAATGTTATATATATACAATTAAGGTCTAAAATAAGAAGAATGGTACAGTATTTTTTAGCATTTTGAATTTTGACTATGGTATATTTCCTGCATTTAAATTTTAACTTTTTGTATGTTAAATTTTTCAGATGGACGAAGGGAAGAAGTTCATTTTGATAAAATCACGTCAAGGATTCAGAAATTATGCTATGGTCTAAGCAAGGATTTTGTAGATCCTGTAAGAAGGCTTGTATTGTTTACTAAGCTTTTAATGATAGTATTAATGAATGTTAATTTACATGGAGCCTAAAGCCACATATACATGTATTATTGGCATATGTTGAGGTTTAATTAAAGGAACACATTAATTATTGTAAGAGCTTTTTGCAACCAGGCTATTTAGGCCTATTAAATCTAGATGGAACAGCATTAGTTGCTGGAATGGGATTATTCTAATATATGTAACTGCATTGCAAATATCAAATAAATCATACTTGACAACATCTTATCGATAAGTTCCTAAAATAAAGTCTCACATTTTCTTGAAGTAAGAGTATGTTAAAAGAATTAATAATTAGGAGCTTACTATAATTATGTCCCAAAGTTCTAATAACTTTTCATGCAGTAGACATACTTTAAAACAGAAATACTTTTTTTCCTTTCATATACCAGCCATCCATTACACTGAAAGTTATAAGTGGACTGTATTCTGGTGTCACAACCGTTGAGTTGGACAACCTGGCTGCTGAAACTGCCGCCACAATGACAACCAAACATCCAGACTATGCTGTCCTTGCTGCTAGAATCGCTGTGTCAAACCTACACAAGGAGACCAAGAAAACCTTCAGTGGTGAGTGTTAGATAGACGTCTTATCTCTGCCTACAGCTGGTGTACTTGACGATTGCCGCTAAACTTGAATGTGTATTGATAAGTTTTCTGTCTCAATTATGGTAGAGTCTGGGTACTGTCTTTGTTAGGAAACTGCACTTTGAATTCCCCAAATTTAACAAACATTCCTACCTGTATCGGTTAATTATGTACTACTGAAAAGATCACACGATAATAAGTAGACTACACATACATTGTATATCACTTTCACACAACCGTCTTATGAGTCCTTTAAGAAAACAGTAAACATGGGCCTCCCAGGATACATTGTATTGGTCCAGAGGTTAGACCCACAAACAAGTATGCTATTTAAATTGATTCAACATTGGGCAGGCGGATAAAATGTCAAGCTTGTAAGAGAGATTGAAGTTTGAATCTCAGCCAGGTGTATAGTTGAGCTGAAGTCAATTTTTTCTAAAATAAACTAAACTCTCCTCCATAAAAAAATGGGTAACTTTCCTCTAAATTCTACCCATCTCATCTCAAACCCATTCATTATTATTAACTGTTTCCAGCATGTTGCCGGGTCAATTTAGTAAAGTACCTCCATCTTCCTCTATCCTTCCTCCTTTAATTTCTTCCATTCTTCTCCTTTCACTTGAACACTTTCTGTTATCTGCTCCTCCCATATCGTTCTTGGCCTCCCTTGCAATATTTTCCCCACATTGGGTGACCTGGTGGTCCAGGGGTAAGGTGTCAGACTTGTGTGCTGGGGGTCCGGAGTTCAATCCTTGGTCCCGGCACAGATTTATCTGATTGCCAAACCCTTCCTTCAGCTCTGAGAAGAAGTGTATTAATCACAACTTGTGAATGTGTGGAACGCCAGGCTTCCCTCGTGGTTCGGATTACGAGTTAAACTGTAGGTCCTCCATTTCATCTCACAATCACCCTAACATTGCACATTAGCGTGTGTACAACCTGAATGGGTAGTAAGACGTGGTAATCCTCATTAAATGATTACCATCTCAGTCTTGCTTTCTATTTCATGTACTCCCTGTATCCCCTGTATCCCACTTTTTCCTGGATAACTTAATTCTATGTCCTGTTTCTCCTTGTGAGAGCTAAAATGATCCTCACAAACTTCATTCCCATGGCCTCCACTTTTCTAGTCTCTCTTACATTCAATGTCCATGTTTCTGCTGCATATGTGACAATAGGTACAAAGTAAGCCCTATACAACACTCCCTTACACTTCAAGGGCACTTCTCTTTTTCATAGCAGTCTCTTACACACCTATAGAACAACTCTCACTGTTGTCCTCTTTTCATTACATCCTCTCTACTTCCACGTTTCTCCTCAATTAAGCTCCCAAGGTATTTTATGTTCTGTACTTTTCTCAGCTCTACTCCATCCAACCTTATAGCTTTATTAGGTTTTACCTTCTTCCTTGTCATTACCATCACTTTACACTAGACTTCACCATGCTGAATTTCACTCCACACTCCCTCATTCCATTCTTGTAGTTGCTCCTGTACTTCCTCTTCCTTGTCATTACCATCACTTTACACTAGACTTCACCATGCTGAATTTCACTCCACACTTCCTCATTCCATTCTTGTAGTTGCTCCTGTACTTCCTCTTCCTTGTCATTACCATCACTTTACACTAGACTTCACCATGCTGAATTTCACTCCACACTCTTCTATGTCCTCATTCCATTCCTGTACTTCCTCTTCCTTCTCCCCCCATTCCTAGTCATCAGAAACATCATGGCTTTAATTTTTTCCTCCCTGAATTTTCCCACCACTTTGTTCATGACCATTACAAATAGTAATGGTTAAAGGGCACTCCCCTGCTTCACTCCAGTTTTTATTTGGAACTACTCCGTCCTCCCACTCTCCGTATTAACACAACTCCTGTTATCCTCACATGCTTTTCACTCTCCTTACAACTCCTCTTTCCACTTGGATCTCCTACATTGTTTTCCAAACTTTATTTATATCCATGCTCGCGTATGCCTTTTCCACATCCATAAATACCATCACTGAGTCTTTCCCTGACACATTAAGTTAAAAATATAATTAATTATGCCTACAAGTCCGAATGTATAGAAGGCATGATGCAAAAAAGACCATTTCTCTATTACAGAGGAATGGTTTGTTTTTGTATCATCCCTCCTATACATTCGGACTTGTTTTTAACTACATATAAGAGATGTAGGCTACTCTAGTTATTCATCTTGATGCCTCAGATCTTTCCTCCCATAAAAAATATTAAACTAATTTTGAATAGGTCTGGCTTGTGTTCTTTTATAAAAAAAATAAAAAAGACAACACAGTTAAAATATGAAATAATTTAAATATTTTCATTTTGTGAGAATTGAGCATACTATAATATGGATATTCAAGTTAGGCTTCCTTTTAGTAAATAAAAAAAGGTTATTTAATACTTTCTTAAATACTTAAAAATAAATTAATAAATAAAGGCTTACTTTACTAAACTGGGCATATGTTGATACTATTTTTAATTACATGATTCAAATTTTATTTTAAGGCCCATTTTCTCATTTTACTAAAAAAATAGCTATATTTGAAACTATAATATTATTAAATATTAATTCTTAGTTTGACTTGAAACTTCTAGATGTGATGGAGGATCTGTACAAAATGGTGGATAAGGTGACTGGGAAACTATCACCGATGATCTCTGACTACCATTACGATATTATCAAGAGGAACGCTGAAAGGCTGAACTCGTCAATCATTTATGATAGAGATTTTAACTACAACTACTTTGGCTTCAAGGTACACTGCCTGACAGAGAGGTTGACCGCAGTATTAGAGTACCTTGGTTTGCAAATCATTTATATGGTATGGGTTTATTATACCCAGACACTATATTACTTCTTTGCTGATCTGCATGGAATAAGATGTGGCCCTTGGCTGGGTCAGGAGAGTTTTAACTCTGTCAGAGTATACAAAATATTGTTTATCCACACTAATTCAGGTAGATTTGCTTGGAATTCTACCTTGCTCGTCCTCAACCCAATAGCGTGATTAATGTGTATGGCCAAGAAAGAGTTGGGGAGAACAGATAACAGCAAGTGTGTGAGTGAGAGGAGTAGAATGGACTATAGTAAGTGAGGAAGAATGGTGGAAGGACAGAGGGAGATGGAGGCATTTTACTAAACTGACCTGGCCACAAGCTGGAAACAGTTCATGATGATGATGATTATGATCAGGTCGTGAGACACTGACGAAAAAAAAAGCTTTTGAAAGGGCTAGGCGAAATAATTATCATCTTGTAACACAGATTTTTGTACTTTCAGACTTATGGGTATATAGTTTTACATCCCCTTTTAGTGAATGGTGGCACATTTCCTTAGATTTTAAGATTGTGATTTACTCCTGGTTGGTTATCACACTGCCACAAACATTTTAAAATCAAAATAACTCATTTTATTTGCCAATTAATGCTTTTTCTCATGGGTTCAAGTTTGTCTCTTTGGCTGGTTGATTATGTTCTTACCCACTCTTTTCCTCTAGTTTATTTTACCTTCTTTTCTTTCCTCTTCCTCCACCTATTTTTCATTTTCCTAGTGCTCTGCTATCTTTTTTTCACCAGACACCACTTTCTCCACCATTCAACAACTTTCTCAAATAGTATTATCAGATTTTCAACTTTGACTAAAGTTTGAACTAATTAAACAGCAAAATATAATGTGCAATATTTAATTTTATAATATGTAATACATAAATATTATAGAAATGTAGAAAAATAAAGCACAAATAAAAGTAAAATACCTACACATATTGACACACACTTCAATATTTTGATGCGTTCTTTGCATTTTCCTCAGGAAGTAACATTAAGACTGACTGACAATTGTTTTACCATTGCTTCCCGAGAAAGATGAAATGAAATCATTGAAATATTGAGGTGTGTGTAAAAATGTGTTAGTGTTTTTGTTTGTGATCAATCTTTCTATGATATTTATTTGTTAAAGGTTCAAGTATATTTAGTAAATAAGAGCGCTGTTTGATTGCAATCACTGCTACAGACACTGGAGCGATCCTACCTTCTGCGTATCGATGGGGAAGTTGTGGAACGTCCCCAACACATGTTGATGAGAGTCGCTGTTGGCATCCATGGTGAGGATATAGATTCTGCCATAGAGACTTACAATCTTCTTTCAGAACGATACTTCACGCACGCTTCACCGACACTATTTGGCGCAGCCACACCAAAGCCTCAAATGTCCAGGTAAAATCATTTTTTTTTAAAATTATTATGACTTCAACTTCTGAATTTACTCACAGGGTTAGGGTCTTGGGTTACGACATACAGGGCGGTATGCAAGAATGTTAGTGAATGCTTAGTGGACCGATAGTCTGGTCACCCGCCTCGGTGGCATAGTTGGCTAACGCTCTAGTCGTGTTGAGCTCGGCCACCAAGGACGGGGAGATCGAGGTTCGAATCTCGGTCGGGTGAACTGGGGGTGGTTTTTCCTAAATGGTTTTCCGCTCTCTCTCCATGCAAATGCGGGTTCACTTCCTCTAAAATCAACCCTCCCAATTCCTAATCCATTAGTGTAACTAGTACTTAAGCGTATAACCTGAATAGGTAGTAAGACACGGTGCTAAATGTTGTTGTTGTTGATAGTGTGGTCCCGATCACACTATCGCTCCACCTTTTAACGATGATGACACAAGCAACCCCAATAAGCATTCACTTAGTCAAGTTCTCGCATAAGAACCTATATTATTGTTTGCCGTTTGTCAAAACAAAAGGTTTCCTAAAAGTTCGATATTATTAATATGTTTGAAAAGGAGGTGGTCTAGAAGCTAAATAATTTTATAATAATGGAAATTGATAAAAATAAAGATAAAGGAAAAGATAAACTAATAAGTGTAAATTTAATGAAGAAAGCCCACCTAAGGAAAGAGGGAAAATGTGTCACAAAGGTGACATCTTCCTTTCTTCTATAGTAGAAGTTGTCACACACACATTTTAACACTAATAGAGTAATATTTCGGCACAATTGCCTTTTATTTAGCACTGCATATTACTACCTGATCAGGTTATACACTCATGTACTAATTACGGTAATAGTTTTAGGGATTATGAGGTTATATTTAAAGGATGTGTACCAACATTTGCATTGAGAGAGTGGAAAACCATTTTGTTAAAACCACCCTCCGGACACCCGACCAAGATTTGTACCTCGATCTCCCCGTCATCATCACTCAAGTCTTCTGCGAGAGTAGCGCATTAGCCCAAGTTTATTAGTTTATTTTTCTTTATTTCTTATCACATTCTAGTATTATAATACTATTAATCTGGAAAGTTTAAGTTTCATAGTATTAATATTCTAGAAAACCTTTTAAAACAATAATTTAAGTAAGGTGCATTTCAACTTATGGACTGGTATGACTTACTATCAATATTTATGTATAATGTATGACATTTTACTATGGATGTGATATTCAAATGTGACGTGTCTTAATGCTACACTTTGATTTGTGTAAAGTACAGGGCTCATTTTTGTCCTACTTTTCCTACTTTTTGACCACCAAAAGAAAGAAACCGTTTGGTTTGTAGCGGTTCTAGTGTGGATTTTCCTTTTTGCTGGTAAGTTAGCAAAACAAAATATCGTATCATAATGTGTCACACTGTTTGAATAAATTTGATGTATGCCCAAAAGCTTGTACAGTGTCTTTGAAATTCAAAGGTTATAAAATTGTGTTTGAAGATAGTGTTATAATGAACTATTTCCAACTAGAATGGGCTAAATTAAAAGGCTCGTTAAAGCTATCCTAGTGCTACCCCATGGAAATACTGAAGAATTTCATCAAGAAAGGACGTCGAACCCATAAGTTGTACTTGGCTGGACTCGAAGAAGAAGAGAATTGAGGCTGAACGGTAGAAACAAGAGCAAGAAATAAAGAGAAAATAAAAAACCAAAGTGAAGAGTATCAAGCATTTAGGAAAGTTTTGGAAAAGTAATCGCAGGTAATCAAAGAGGCAGTGCAAAAAGAGAACCGGTTAGAAAAACAAGAATCAGAAGCTAAAGAAGTTCAATCTTACAAGTCATTAGTGGCAGAAGCGAATGAAATGATTAATAATACAATGAAACTCAAAGATAGGAAAGGTTTGCAAATAGCTAAAACTACGCCAGAAGCTCTGGGCAAAATATTGTAAGAAAGTAACTATGTTTTTGAGAAAATAAGAAACAAACAAAATCATATTAAAAAGAGAAAGACAACAATGTTGGACTACTTTTGTGCAAGTCACTATGAATCAAAGAAACCCAAAAACAACTGAATGAGGGATTCATTTTTTTTATTTATTTTTTTGCATAGAACCCAAATGGTTAGTAAGACGCGAGGGTAAAAAATATATTTTTTATTATGATGTTTCACAGATTATTTTTTTAAATATAATTTATTTTTAGGTGGAAGACAGTTTATTTTAACCTCTGTCATCTTTTGATGATAATGAACATCATTATTGTAATAATTATCATTATTATTACTATTTTTATCATTATTTCCAAATTTAGATTTGTAATGAAATGACAAAGTAAAATAAATACTGTAATAAAGAAAGAATAAATTAAATTGGGGGAAGGGGGGTGGAGATAAAAGGAGTATTGCAAGGGGTTGATGATGGCTGAGCATTCCTGTTTTCTTCTTTTATAAAATACTTTTTCCTATTTTTGCTACAGGCCCAATAACATAAAAACATCGGTTTTTAATAATTTATTGGCGACCTGGTGGTCTAGGAGTAAGATGTCGGACTTATGTGCTATGGGTCCGGGGATCAATCCTCGGTCCCGGCACAGATTTATCTGATTGCCAAACCCTTCCTTCACCTCTGACAAGACGTGTATTAATCACAACTTGTGAATGTGAGGAATGCCAGGCCTCCACCGTGGTTCGGATTCCACGTTAAACTGTAGGTCCACCATTTCATCTCACAATCACCCCACCATTACACATTAGTGTAAGTGCATACAACCCGAACGGGTATTAAGATGTGGTGGTGGTGCTGATGATGATAATAATAATCATTTTATTTTGGCACTATGAGGTGAATGTAGTGTTTTTAACATGTCCTACTTTTTATCAAATTGGCAGTCCTACTTTTCCTACTTTTTGACACCCAAAATATGCTATGAGGCCTGAAAGTGTCTCAATAAGAGTAACTAGAGACACCGAAATTTTGCAAGACACATTTTTACCAAATTTTACTCAGCACATTAAAATTTACTATCAAAACATATTTAAAGACCATTTTAGCATTTTTTAAGTAATAATACATTCGCAAAATAAAACGAAATAAATCTTTTCGCGAATTGACCATTTTGCCTTTTAAATGCAAGTTATGGTCAATTTGTTGATTTAAATACCAATTAACACTAGCAACGTTGTTGCTGTTTACCCTTACACTAAAATTGCCTGAAAAATAAATAATACCAACTGTGCTAATACAAAAAAGTTCTTAAAGAAAATTTATTTGAACTCTAAACTAAAGATGATTTGTAAAATAAGTGTTTTAACTGGCTACTTTCACAGCCATATTGTGCCCAAAAACAAATATTTAAAGAAGAAGAAATGACAACCTTAAAGGTAGATTGAGATCTTTTTGGCTTCATGTCCTTGGTCTTCCAGCTTACCTCACCATCAATTAACGTTATTTTTGAGTGTTTTTATATGGAAAATTATAAGAGAATAATAGGTGAATGAAAATTAAAAATTACAAAAGTTTTAAAGGATTTTTGAAATCAAACTCAAATATTTAAAAGTTGGTGTTTATATATTAGATAAGGTTAAAAAAAAGGTTAAATTGTGCCACACCCACATGGACTGGCCCAGAAATTTGGAACTAATACTTTTCTTGCACTTTGGTGATTGGTGTGTATATGTGATGATAAAAATGTATTAACTTATTTTTTGTCTGTTGAAAATAGTTTGGTACAAGCTATGCTGTTATCTACTCTATGCATATAATGTGGGGTCTGTACAGGATGTTTATAAAATAACTCCGAGGTTCTAAAGCAAATTTTACTAATGAAATATACAAAATATCATTTAAATGAATATACAACATGAAAGGTCAAATCTTTAAAAGTTTATTTCGTGACTAGTACACTTCGATGTGTGCCCCATTCTATCGCACTTGATGGATTTGATATGAATTTTCAAAACCCTGTAGTTCTTTTATAAACATCCTGTATTGTGTTAAAGACTTATAAGTTAAAAAGATTATTAACTAGTTTGTAATAAATAGGCCTTCAATATTAGATTTGTAATTAAATAGTAATTAAATATTATATAAAGCTATTTTTTTAATTGATGTTATTTAAATACTTGTTTTTATAGTAGGCCAGTAATAGGCAAGAAAATAAAACCGTTTAGTTGTTATTTTTCTATTTGTAGTAATATTAAAGTTGATTTGTTATAATTTTCAGACCTTCCAACCCCTCCCATTTTTTTTTTACTATTATATCAAAATACAAGTTTATTTAATTAAAAATACAATAACTTTTACCACAAATTAGGATCTAAACTATTA